>APFE030761718.1:23211-39675 GCA_000404065.3 Pinus taeda | reverse complement strand
TTTGACTCTTTTTGTGATTCTTTAATAAGAGAACAAGAAAAACTCTTACATCTTGGTCTTCTTCATCTTTGAAACTCTTCCAAGAAAGCGTTAGCCGCCCAACAGCAACCAAATTTAAAGAATCCTAAGAAGTCATATCCCAAAAAGAATGGTCCTAAACCAAACAAGGGTCCTAAGCAAACTCAGCCTCAAAATGAAAGATCATTTCAGCAAAATGATAAGACCAATAAAAACAAATGGGAGAAGACTGATAGACATTGTAACTTTTGTAATCGAGATGGCCACTTAGAATCTAAATGCTTTAAGAAGATGGAAGCCTTGGAAGCCGCAATGAAGAAGCATAACATCCATGTGGAGCATTCTTCTACTTCAACTTCAACTTCATCTTCAGGAATGGCACTTTCTGCATGTCGTTGTCAATCATCTCAGTCTGGTTATGCATTAAATGTATCTTCTTCTTCTCATTCTCATGAGTGGCTCATTGATTCTGGAGCCTTTTATCACATGGCCAAAAACAAAGCCATGTTTTCTTCTTTACATGATTGTAACACCAAAAATATATATGTTGGTGATGATAGATCTCTTAATGTTGTAGGGACTGGAACTGATCATCTAGACAATGGTCAGTTTAATGATGTATTATGTGTTCCAACCTTATCCAGCAACCTTCTATCTGTATATCAGATAACTCATTCAGGTGAAGGTAAAATTGTTGAATTTTCACCTCCTGATGTTGTATCAAGGATCTAAGAGATCCTAAACAGATTCTAGCTACTGGTATTGCTGATGATTCCACAAGGTTGTACAAGTTTCACAACTTTGGGTCATCAAATCTTCCTTCAGTATTTGTTGCTCATAATGATGAAGTTTGCAAACTTTGGCATGAGCGATTTGGTCACTTAAACTATCGCTCCCTTCAGTATCTATGTAAAGAAAATATGGTGACAGGTCTTCCTATGGTATCTTGCAGAGATGGTGTTTGTTCCGGATGTGTACTCGGAAAACATCATCGGGACAGTTTTGAAAAACGTGCCTCTTGGCACGCCTCAGCCCCTTTACAGCTTGTGCACAGTGATTTATGTGGTCCACTTCCTGTTGCTTCATTCTCTGGCTGCAAGTATTTCTTAACTTTCATTGATGATTTCTCCAGACGCACTTGGGTATACTTCTTAAAACTCAAGAGCGAAGTATTTAACACATTTTTTGCCTTCAAAGCCTTTGTTGAAAAACAATCTGGACATCAAATTCTTAAGCTAAGAACTGATAATGGTGGAGAATATGTTAAAAACACATTCATCAACTTTTGCACCGGAAATGGAATTCAAATGCAACATACTGTTCCATACACTCCACAACAAAATGGTGTAGCTGAAAGGAAAAATCGCACCTTAAAGGAAATGGCTAATTGTATGCTGCAATCTAAAGGACTCAGTCTTAGTTTTTGGGCCGAAGCAATTAATTGTGCAAATTATATAATAAATCGCACTCCTACTAAGGTTCTAAAGAATATCACTCCAGAAGAAGCTTGGAGTTCCATTAAACCAGATGTAAGTCACTTTCGTATTTTTGGAAGTGAAGCATGGGCCCATATTCCAGATGAAAAGCATTAAGCTTTAGAACCTAAGAGTGAGAAATGTACTTTTGTTGGATATTCTGAAGATGTAAAAGGTTATAGACTTATTCCATTTAAGTTCAAAAATGTTATCATTAGAAGAGATGTAAAATTTGATGAAAATAAATCGGCCTGCGAGCCTAGTCCGGCGGATGTGCCACCTCTTCCTATCTCTTCTACTTTTGAAAACATTCCTTCTTCAGATGATGAAAGTGAGGATGACAATCCTCCCCCACCTTCTCAGGATCCTCAACTTCCAAGATGGGTCCGTGCTACTCGGGATGCAGCAGGTGATCTTGCCGGGTATCCTACAGATCAGCGACGTACACGTTCTCAGTTTGAAAGAGCCTCTTCTTTACTGGCTCAAGCTCCAGTAAATCATGATCCTGACACTTTTGCAGAAGCTTCAGGCCATCCACATTGGGAAGCGGCTATGAATGAAGAATATCATTCATTGCTGGCAAATGATACATGGGATCTTGTTCCTCTACCAAAGGGACGCAAACTTGTTAGATGTAAATGGGTTTACAGAACCAAGTATGGACCAGATGGGAAAGTTGATAAACATAAAGCTTCTCTTGTTGCTAAGGGCTTTTCACAGGTTGAAGGCATTGACTACACTGAAACCTTCTCCCCTGTTGCCAAAATGAACTCTATCCGCCTTGTTCTTTCCCTTGCTGCCTCTTTAAAATTGGAAGTCCATCAGATGGATGTTAAATCTGCCTTCTTGCATGGGGACTTGCATGAAGAAATCTATATGGAACAACCCATTGGCTTCATCCAAACAGACTCCAGCCTTGTATGTCGACTTAAGAAATCTCTTTATGGTCTCAAGCAAGCTCCTCAGGCTTGGTATGCCAAAATGGATAACTTTCTTTTAGAATCTTGCTTTTCTAGGTGTTATTCTGACAATACTGTCTACACCAAGACATTGGGCAACTCTCTTATCATCCTTGTTCTTTATGTTGATGATCTTATTCTTACTGGTAGTGATCCCAACCTTATAAACCATGTGAAGTCCAGCCTTAAAAAGAAATTTGAAATGACAGACTTAGGACACTTACACTATTTTCTCGGTCTTCAAGTCTTGCAATCCAAGGAGGGTATTTCCCTTTCCCAGTCCAAGTATGCTTGTGATATTCTTCGTCATTTTCACATGGAAGATTGTAAGCCAGCTCCTTCTCCCTTTCAGTCTGGAGTCAAACTTTCAGTCTCTTGTACTTCTCCTGAAGTTGATGCTACCTTATACCGTCAACTTGTAGGAAAACTCTTGTATTTAACCCATACTCGTCCTGACCTTTCCTTTGCTGTTGGCCTTGTTGCTCGTTTTTTGCAAAACCCCCGTGAAAGTCATTGGAAAGCAGCTAAAAGAATACTTCGTTATGTTCGAGGTACAATACAGTTTGGGATTCATTACAGTGCCAAAGCAACTCCTCTATTAGTTGATTTCACTGATTCTGATTGGGCTGGTGACCCTGATGATCGGAAGTCTACTGCCGGTTATGTCTTCACTCTTGGTTCAGGACCTATTACATGGGCTTGTAAGAAACAGGCTGCCATTTCTCTTTCGTCAGCAGAAGCAGAGTATCGTGGTGCCGTGGAAGCTAGTAAGGAAGCCTTGTGGCTTCGTCAGATCCTATCAGAATTTGGCTTTGAGCAGCAGCATCCGACTACACTTTGGTGTGATAATCAAAGTGCCATTCAGCTTTGCAAAGATCCAGTTCAGCATCAGCGCAGCAAACACATTGAACTACACATGCACTTCATCAGAAAGCTCATTCATGACCATGTTCTTGAAGTGCAATATTGTTCAACAGATGATCAGGTTGCAGACATCTTCACAAAGGCTCTCACAGAGGCGAAGTTCACTAAACTTCGATATATGCTTGGAGTTCAGGAAGTTGTCACTAAGGGGGGATAGGCTCTAGTGCCTCCTTCCTTCTCCTATTGTGTCATATTTGTAAATCCTTCAATCCTATCCCAAGTTGTTCTTAAGGGGGGATGTTAGGATATTCCGACACATAGGAATAGTTAAGTTCAACTTGGTCTAGTATAGAGTTAGGTATAGAGTTAGGTAAAGTGTGTTTCTTTACCGTTGTACATTTTGTAACTTACAATCCGACGGTCACGATATGTAGTGATCCGACGGTTCATTCTCTCCTCGGTATTACCGACACTTGATCCGTGGCTTGACACCCGATTGGTCCATGAATTCTATTTAAAGCGCATGGAGGGTCATTTGTAGGTTTACCGTGCATGAGAGAAGCTTATGTAAATTTTCATTCTTTTATTAATAAATTGCTTGTAGTAGCCACGTTGGCGCAGGCCGTGGACTGTTTCCCTCTCTGAGGGTTTTAACCATGTCAAAAATACTGGTGTATTGATCTGAGATCTGGTTGTGAGCGGTGTCCTTTTGGTGTTCTTTCTGAGGAACTTACCCTGTAAATTCCTACACCATGTTATGGTCACAACCATCCGCATGGCAGAAACATGCATACAATTATGAATAACACAACTCTAGGAATCCTGATTCATATCAGACAAGACTTAGGGTCCTGCGCTCCATCCAAACTCTATCAAAGTACAAATTCTAACATGTGAATGAATGTGTCGAAGTCAAACATGCTGGAAAACCACCTGATTATTGGCCAATGACGTAGACTGTTAACATGCACAAGAGAAGCCACTAATAATGACAATGGTTATCAAGGTATGAAAATGCAATCCGTGAATGTGATAATGAAGCTGAAGTCGAACACTCGTGGAATCATCTGATCAAAGGCCAATGATGAAAACTTGTCATTAGATGCAAAGAAATTTCCATTAAGGCATGTAAGCTCTAAGGTACTAAAAGGGAGTTTCTAAGTCATCTTCCTGGATAATGAGCTGAAGTTGACATGAAGTGACCTGTCGAAGGAGGGTCATAATGATTCCCTTATCATTGACACGAAACATGGAATAAAATGGAATAAACGAGTATGATCTAGGGTTGGGGAAAAAGGTCAGAAAATGTATAGGTAATAGACTGTTGATAGGACTTCTCTTGAACATATCGGTGACACGACTCCGAAGTGTGGAAGCATTTGACTCAACATAGGACCAGGGGTCATAATGATGAAGTGGAATGATAAAATGAGAGGCAAAATGGATTACCCAAACCTGGAAGGACAAGTGACTAAGTGAGGATATCCCAAACCCAACATGAGAAATAGATGAGTGTCATGTTCAAGAGATACATGCTGCCTATACAAGATATGTTTCACTTTCACTTTTTCCCACTATTTCTAGTGAGTACCTCTTTATTTTTACACAATCTTGAAGAATATACCATATGCTTGTCATATAAGTTCACCCTTTAGACGAATCAATCCTAGTAAGTTTTACGAGTCCTAGGTAGGAGAAACTTGGGTTCGTCATGGGGACAAGTCTTTTGTCATTCAATTTTTACGAGTCCGGTAGAGGAGTAACTCGATGTCTTTTTCATATTTAGAGGGTTTGAAAAAGATATGAAAAAGAAGACTCCATTAGGTCCCTTTTCGTAATTTGTCTCTCGAACCCGAAGAGGTAGAAAACAATATTTGAGAGAACCTCTTGACCATGTCGACTAAGGTGTTCCTTTTTTGTACAATAGTCGATCTCAGTCCAGAAAATGGTTAAAATTATACTAAGTACACATCATTTCATTTACTTTTATGAGTTCAAAGTGAGAAGTGCTCGTCAATATTTTCATTTTTTGAGAGTAAAAAAAGAGCTAAAAGATGACTTTTCCTGGAGGAATGAGTGGTATAAAAGGATAGCAGTTGGTTCCGGTCATGATGGAATTTCCCAAAACATGTAAGGGTCAAGAGGCTGCTAATAAGACCACTCATCGCAGATGTTCCTCAGGAAAGGGTAAAACAACCAAGTGAAAGAGTATGATTGGCCAAAGAGATGGTGACGATGGAATGAAAAATCCAAGGATCCTCTAGCAAAAATCGATTGATAAAAACAACAATCACGAGATGTAAAGTGGGAATGGTTTCATTTTTACACAAGCTTGAAACATGGGAAACTATGCTTGAGTATACTTGAAGATGGTTTCATTTTTTCACAAGCTTGAAACATGGGAAAAAACTATGCTTGTATTTGGTTTCATTTTTACACAAGCTTGAAAGGGAAACAAAATATGCTTGGGTTTGTTTTCATTTTTACACAAGCTTGAAACATAAACAAACTATGCTTGAGATAAGTTTTCATGCTCCCACATACCCCCCATTCTTCATTTCATACACCTAAGTAGACCACTGGCTACGAACAGGTGGATGGAATGAAGGTTTACTTACGAGATCAAGTGGAAGACTCGACTGGGATTTTACAAGATCTAATCAAAGACTCGAATTGGAAGGGGTTTTGTTTCATTTTTTAATGAGCTTGACACAGGAAAAGAACCATGCTCATGACACCTTGTTTAATTTTTGAACGAGCTTGACACAAGTAAAAGAGCTATGCTCATGACCTATTTCATTTTTTAACGAGGTTGACATAGTAAAATAACTATCCTCATTGGATCTATTTCATTTTTTAATGAGTTGACACAGTAAAATAACTATCCTCATAGTCCTTGTTTCATTTTTTAAGGAGCTTGATACAAGACAAGGAACTTTGCTCCATATCCCTTGTTTCATTTTTTAAGGAGCTTGACATAGGACAAGGAACTCTACTCCAAACCGTTTATCAGAACCCAAAAGAGGCCATGGCTTCCAAGAGGTTCTCATCAAATGGGAGAACAACACTTTGGAAGGGACACATGTCTAGGGATCCAAATGAAAAATTGGGCTCTAATGCCCCTAGTACATGGTGTACTACATCACCTACTAGATCATCAGTAGATGTGGGCATGGAATAGGTGGCCATGTAATCAACCTGTGGTGTGGGTGATACCACTTGCACATAAGAACCATTTAGGGATGATGGTTGATTAGGAGTTGAATAAGGACCAATGAATGTAAGATGATCAATGATCACAATGCTTCCTTCATGTGGGAAACACATCACTCGAAAAAGGGAAGAAGAAAGAGCTCCCATGACATAAACATAGTCATGACCAAGGAGTAGATTAAAATTTAAAGGGCCTTGGACAACCATCACATCTATATAGACAATATTTCATCCCAAAGTAATAGGTAACGTATGAAGGATCCCTCACGGTTGACTAGTTCCTTTGTTAAAAGCTAACAAATTTTGAGTGATGGAGACAAGTTGAGGAGAACCTAAATTTTTCCAGAGGACATAATACCAACATATGCACCTTCGTCTATGAATGTGCTAGGCACGACTATATGGTAAGCCTATACTATGATTTGGAAAGGCACATAAGACGGAAGATGATATCCTTCCAGTCGACTCCAATTAAAAGAATTGATTAAACTACTAGGAGGGGGTGCCTTACGAACATGAGAGCTGTTCTCTTGCTCTATAGGAATAGGAGAACTACTCTCATTCACCTCCAGGATGGGAGGATTTCCCTCCAGTTTATTCAACACTGAAGAAACCAAAAGAACCTGAGCAGTATGAGGTTCACTCTCTACCAGAAAGGTACGGTTAACTGAATGTGGAGTCAAGTCTACTATTTTCTCAACCAATGGTTGATCGAGAAGGGACTTACGAGACTCACTTTCATAGAGAGTGGGGTTGACCAAAGATGATTGTTGATCAATCACTGGATAAACTAGTGAAATATCAGGGCAAAGTTTTTGATACCCAGCCAGAAGATGAGGTTGAGAAGCTGTAAGTTTGTTTAACGCTTTGGAAGCTTCATCCATAAGAGGAAAAAGGTGAATGGGATGATTACCTTCACACAACTTACAAGGAAATTTGACTTTTCCATTTTTCCCATGAGCTTTACTATTACTAGTTGAGGGTTTATCACCAACATGATCGCCGGAGGCTGATGACAAAGGTTGATGTGAACCTGTGGACCACACTTCTCAGACCTTGGGAACACTAGGACAATTTCGAAGAAGGTGGTCACCCTTACATAACATGCAAGGGAATTTTACTTTCTGGGGTTGGTTGGAATATTTTTCTTCATTAGTTGCATCTGTAGCAATGGCTATTTGGTTGTCCCCTTGCTTATTTTGCTTCTTCTTCTTTGTCCTCTTATTCTTCTTCTTAGCTTCCTGGTTACTATAATCCATACTTTCACCAAGCAAAGAGGAAGAATGGGGTGAATAAATATGTGAAGAAGGTGAGGGGTAAACTTTAGGATCAACATGAGGTTGATTTTGTTCAAGTGGAGGAGAAATCGGTTGAAAAGCAATTTGGACACTCGAAACCACCGAGGTCGCAAATAACCAAACTGGCAGGCCAATGGTCAATCCAGGAAGGGACAACGTTGCCATATAAGGAGCACTAGTATTTCTAAAAGAAGGAAAAGGACTAGGATTCCCATTAGAGGGGTTTCCTTGACTGGAAAACTCATGAAATGTTGCCATCAGTATCAACCTAAGATCTATTAAGGAGTATTTCCACAGGAAGGATGTTTTTCCGTTGTCATTTAATTGATTTAGAACTTTAACAAAAATAAATAAAAAATAGGTAATCTAGGAAAAAGGGTTTACTAAGTATCCATGAACCACAATATACACCTTAGCCGAAACCAAGGACTTAACGTACGACGACCAATCTCCTCGAATGCTGTGTTTAGCAAATCACGTTTACAAGGTGGCTGACTCGGTTACCTGTGGCTAAAGGATAGCAACCTAGTGGGGTCTCCCAATATATACGCGATGGTACAGGGATCACAAGTTTGTGTTAACACTGTCTAATGTAGAATTGTTCGATGAGAGCATCCCTATATACTTCTCATACTGAAGTGCCTTCGATATACTTGAAAGTACTGGAGAATATTCTATATACTTCCATACTAGGACAAAATTTCACCCCTAGGATACACTGCAAGCGACAACTGCTATGTTTAAAGACGTCGGAACATGTCTCTAGCCTAAACGTATAGTTATTTGCATTAAGTTCCAAATGATCCTTAGGTTAATTGAGGTAAGTTTTAATGTTTATCTTCAATTATGTTTTAGTTTTAAGGCTCAAAACGATGTCACCTGAACACCTATGATGCAACTATATGAGAAAAGGAAAACTTTTCATTTCAATGAAAACTAGACTAATGAAGGGAAGAAATTTCAATAAATAATGCATCATGCAAAAATGCCTTCCACTAACTTTCATTTTTGTCCTCCAAATGCAATGCTAAAAGTAAAAATGATTATGACTTTTCACTATCCTAAATGCAATTTTTTCGAAAGCAAAATGATTTTGACTTTACTAAGATTCATTTATATGAATTATTCTTTTCTTTTTGTTTTGAATGATTTGATGCACCTAATATAGGTTTTAGCTCTCAATCATAGAAAAATGTGATCTATTTTCAATGATGAATTTCAAAAAATAACTTTTCAATGCAACTAGCCTAATGCATTTTCATGAAAAGTAAATTCCGAAATACAAGCTAAAACAAATGCAAAATGATGTTTTCAATGATTTCCATAAAAACCAACACTCAATCAATCAACAAAACAAGCATCTCAACGACACCAACAAGCAGCAAGTGATGACCAATTGACTAGAAACCCTAGAACTCAATCATAGTTCACTTAAAAGCCAATAGGACAAATTTTGTAAATTTAATCAAGACAATCAATCAAAAACTGACAAATCCAAGCATACAGGATAGGAAAAGACCTTAGGGGCCAAAACACACTAGATTCTAAGGAAGAAACCTTAAAAATTCTCACATTGAAGGATCATTGCTACTTTATATACCCAAACCTGTGATGATTGGGTTATCATCGCTACTTTTCATAGTCAAACCCATGATGGTTGGAGGCATCATCACTACTTTGTATAACAAAAGTAGTGATGATTTTAGCGCGACCAAAAAGTGAAGATTTTTTTTTTCATCGCGACTGTACAGGTAAAAAATCGCGATGCCATCGCGATTTTTAGAGATAAACCCACGATGGGCGAGGAATATGGGAAGAAACAAAAAATATTCCAAGAAACAATCCATACTTAGAACTCTAAGGCAACAATCAATGATGTTATAAACCCAGACTTATGTAGACAAGCCGAGAAATCTACGGTTGGTCTAACTAGTCAAAGGATCTGATTGAAGGAATGGATGGAAAGGGTTATAGCTTCCCCAATGGAGTTGCCATTTTGTTGTCTAGGTAAATCCTCTCTGCAGATAGAGACAATCCCTCTAGCCTAATGAGTGGGACTAGCAACCTACGTGACAATCTACTAGACAATTTCCTAAGTTACAATTGAAAAGAGAGACGAAGAAGATGGCCTACCTCGTTCTGATGCTATCAAGTCGTCCTTTTTTGAAGATCTTGAATCACTTGTGTCACGGGCTCATTCATACTGCTCCCAATGTTTATGCACTTGCACAAGAGATCAAGACACAACAAGGCATGCAAATACAAATAACATATTCAAAAGTAACCTACTTAATAGATAAAGGAGCATTAAGCTAAATGATACATGAGCATACACATTTAGGGAAATTGAACCAGCAATTGTATATTAATAGAATAAAGGAGGAAGCATACAACCAAACCATGATGTCAATAGGATCTCCTTGAATGAATGTCCAAGTCCAAGCTAGGCTCTCCAAGCACTCCTTCTCCATGCCAAATGAGTAGCATATAGGCACAATCTTAGCATAAGGGTGCAACTAGAAATAGACCAACCATTTGGGAATGGGAGAGGATGAATACATAGGCTGGGAAAGGGAGTTAGGATCTCTGCAAAGATAGGATTTGGCCCTCATCTCAAGGAGGTAGCTCATAGGGACAAGACCAAGAGGCCAAGTTGGGAGAAATCGGCCTCATCTACGCAGAATAACCTCCAGCTCGCTGCTCTGGAAGCTTCTCATCTTCTTTGGGAAAATTGCCTTTTTGGGATCATCGTGGGTATACAAATAAACAGAGTGATTCCATCGCCGGTCAAGTATAATGAAACAGGTGACCATCACAATTTTTAGTCTCACAAGAGTAATGATTCTCAAATTATGGTTTTAGAGCTATTTCCTTCAGGGGAAGCTCAAGGCATTTTCCAATCAATGTCTTATGGAGGATAAAAGCCGCATATATGAATGAGTACACTGCATAATGGTCATGTTTCAAGCACTTTAGGGTATGTCATACATAAGTGCATGAGGTGTGACAAAATACTATGTAACACTATCCACCATAATTTAAGCAAGTATTTGCAAGGACAAAATAGGAGCAAGATTTAAATAAATATTCTTACCAGGAGTTATTGCCCATCATTATTTACGTGATCTTCAACGCTTTAAAATGTATGAGTAAAAATGTAAATGTGCATACTTACTAGAATTTAATTTGCAAAGAGATGTGATTCAATTTAAGAGACATGTCTCTTGGGTATCTTGGGTATAAAATACACTTGGAATTTTATATTTTACATACATTCTTATCACTCACATATCTCTCTCACATACACATTGTGATATCTACTTTCTTTTCATGGTTATTAGTTGAATTTATGAAGTGTGGTTGCTTGATGGAGATAAAAGAACTATATTATATATTCAAAAGTAATTACCATAGTTAAAAAATAAAGTACTTGTATCGACTGTACTCAAAAATCAACACTATAAAGGAAACATTTGGAGGATAATTCCATTGAGTGTCTATGGAAAGAACCAAACGATCATTATTCATTGTAGTGCTACTTTCTCAATCAATATGAAATTCATCCTTTCTTTCCCCATTGCAATATTCATATATTGTACCTTATGCATTGAAATTTGGATTTATCTAACATTTATATTCAAATGTACTTTGATTTTGATTTTGTTTATTGTTGTTTGTTGTGTTGAATGCTAGAGGTTGGACATGGATCTTCATCAATTGAAAAAACTTAATATTTAGATGATAGTTTATCTTTGTTATTTTATTGATTGGGCTATGTTGTTGAGTTTACTCTATTCAATCTGTTGATGTTGAGGTCTCAAACCCTAGCCTTAGGAAAGAGATTCCCCTAATAGATAGATATACTATAATAATTCTTACAAATCATCAAAGACAGGTAGACCAATAGGTGGTAGAGTACAAGGACATATTCACTTTATCCACGTAATTATATCTAAAGTGCCAATCAAACCATACAATAAACCTAATTTCAAGTGCTCCTTTACCCATCCAATATGCATATTCATGCTCTATTTTTTAGAATGATGATATCAAGTGATAAATTAAGGAGTTAATTATAAAAGGCCAAATTCAATATAATGCTTCACCTTATAAGAGTCTAATTATGTTGGTTCAAGAAAATATTGGACATGATGACTCTGTGTTTAATATAGATGTTTAAACAAGATTGTAATACAAATATGGACAACATTTATTGGATTAATAACTTTATAGATTATCTTGGAGATACTAAATTCTTCAAAGATAAATATCAATTCATAGCAACACCAAGTGTAAATTGAACCCACTAATGTGTGAAAGATGAAATTCAAGTCCAAGAAAGCCATGCTTGAGAGATTAGTCATTCCATATGTTCCAACTAACCAACATACCATGTTCATGAAGACGATGGATGAAATTTTGTGACTATTAGTTTATGGACGACATTTTGCAATTATTAATTGGTTCATTTGTGGTTGTATTCCTGGAGAACATTCTTATTTTCAACAAAACATGGGGGGATCATGTGGAACATATTCAAAAAGTCCTCTCAACAACTTACATCACATTAAGTTGTATTGAATAAAGGAGAAGTATTATTTCTACATGTAGAGAATCCCACACATGGGATTCATTATGGATCAAGAAGTAGTACATGTAGACCCAAACATGCCCGTCAACGTCATCCCCAAGTTTTCAAAGTTTGTTTGTAGGTTTATTTTGGGGTTATTCCAAATCTCAAGGGCACTAAGGCAATGAGAGAGGAAGTCAAATCCAATCTTATTTCGACTAGGGCACAACAACATACATTTAAAGAGATAAAGCATCAAATTTGTTGATCACTAGTACCTAGTCACTTGAATAAAAAAATACCTTTTGAGATTGAGATGAATTCCTTGGAGTGAACAAACAACTCTATACCCACTCAACATGGGCACTTGTTTGCCTACAAAAATGAGACCCTCACAAACATGGGTTGTGAATACCTTATCATCCACACATATAACGAGCTTCTCCAATTTATGAAAATTTAGGATGAGTTGTAGAATGATCTCCTCCATAAGTGGTACAACTACATCTAGTACAAGAGAGGACACAAAAATTGAGTTATATTCTATCAAAATTTCCCTCTAATCACATCATTGACTACATTAATCAACACCTACAAATATGTTGTAAACCAGGAAAATACTAAGGAGGGGAGGGCGTGAATCAACATTTTAATACTTTTAACAATTAATTAACCAATCAAACACATTCAACAAGACATTAATATATTAATCACACAAATCTTGAACACCAAAAGTTTACGTGGAAACCCATATGGGAGAAAACCGCAAATTATTTTTTTATTATGATGTAAATGTATGCACCAACTCCAAATTACATCAAATTATGTAGGAAACAACCTACATGAGGCTCCAATCCCCTTTTCTTTGCAAGCACCCACTTGTTGGAAGCTTCAAATCCCTAATATTTACAAACACCAACCTGAATGAGGCTTCAACCCCCATCTGCAAACACCTACTTTCTCAACCTAACAAATCCATCTTTCATCATTTTCCACTCTCATATCTTAGGAAATTTTATTTAAAATTATTTGAGACAATTGTTAAATCTCAAATTTGCATCTCCTTTCTCTACAATTACCTATTCTTTCTCTAATAAATTTTATTCAATTAAGGTTTCTCACCATATATTGTTTGTTGATATGTTCTTGATTATATTTATTTTTTATAAATCAATTTTGGATGCTTCAAATCTACATATCACAACCTCACAATCACTAAAGTTCTTAACTTATATTCACGTGCAACCTTTGCACAATCACTTATTTTTAGCTCTATTTTAGATATGCCCCTATTTTCTCTCTGCTCAACTCCCTCTCATCTCTTCATTCTCTTCTGCTTCTATATCTCAATAGTAGAAACGAATCATCATTTTTCATGGGAACACACTTTCTTACATCATTTGATTTCCTTTTATAGGTGTTTCACCTTAATTTTGCCCTCATAACAACCTTTAATCACTTAACTGTGTTTTGGTGCTTGAATGCCAAATTTATAGTTGAAACCCTTTATCTTCATGCTCCTTGGAGCATATTACTGCGAGCTTGAACCAAGAGCTTAATCCCCAAGGGGGCTTAGTCCTGGATTGCAGCAGAGAGTTCAATGGTTATTGTCCAAGACATTTTGAAGTGTGCCAAGTGATCCAATTTAAATTGATAGCCAAAATGTCACTTCGTGCCCCCCTTGTATGTCTAAGATTTAACAAGGGTGGGTCTACAATTTTAAATATATGTGACTTAATTGACCCCCACATTTTCCTAGTGAACTAAGAAATCTTGTAAGCTAATGAGATCCAATGGCATAGACAACACTTCGGGCCTTCCTTTCCTTTTAAATTTTTAATGGGGAGGGGGGGTGGGTCTAAAGTCTGTCATTTGACATCTACAACAACTAACATCCAAATATTTGTTTTTTGTTTGCCACTAGTATGGGAATTCACAATGATTTTTTCCCATGCGAGTGGGTCATGGGAAATGAACAATAGAACCTTCAAATTTCATACCTAAGCCACATGCGACCACTAGCTATAACCTGGTGCTTATCTCTTTTTGACCCACCACTTTCCACATGAGCTCATTTACCACCCATCGCCCACCGCTTGCCGCCTACCATCTAAGCTACAACACTAATCCATGCTCCAATGGCCTGGTGCTTCGGTATCCCAGTGGAGGGTCCCATATGCCACCTCGATCACTGTGTAATGTACATGTCATTTGATGTAGCCAATGAGATCTTGCCACATGTTCTCCTGCACACATCACTACCATGCGTCACTCAGAAAAGGGCCACTTAGCCACCCAAAGAGACCAAATCCACCTACCATGTATCCTCACCTCAGTGTGCCATGTCATCGACCTACCAATCATCTCTTCCAAGTCACCTTGCCATGGAATATGGGGTCTAGATAGGGTTGGGCACTAGGTAATCCTAGATTTAACCATTTTCACTGTGTCTTACATGTTATACCTCCCAAATGCCTTGGTGCATTCGAGATGATTTTGGATGTCTTAGATGTGCAAATGAATCAAACATCTACCTATTTATGCAAAACATTAATTGGCTACATCTCAGATGATTCAGATAGATCGAGAAATCCTAAATCAATGTAGTCATCTTCCCATCTTCCTGATCGATTTATCATTCACCCAACCCCACCTCTATATGGCAAGATAAGGTGGAACCATGCCTAGATTCCAACACTTCAAACCTTGATTTTTCCTCATCCATTGGGAGTTAGGCTAAGTGCCATATATCGTTCGAAAACTCCTTTAGAAGGTTATCCAACCAAGCACTTTTCATGTGCTTTTGAGCAAGTTAGCTATAAGATACTCAATAAACAGCCTAGTCTTTGTCAGTTTAAAAGAAATAACCAAGACATCAATAATATCATAAGCATCATGCATGACAACTCAACAAGCTCCACCTGAGCTTGACATCACTTGACACCAATGACTAGATTTGACATCAATGAAAACAACTACAAACATACTCAACAATATCCCTCTTTGGCATTAATGTCAACGCCTCCTAACATTGTTTGTCATTGAAGACATCACCACCACCTAGAACATTTCCCCTATTAAGCTAAGGAAACTATCACTATTTGCAATTGTATGTTCAAACATAGTTATCGATCAAACAGGGACTATTACCTCAAAATGGGTACTTGAGCCCCAAAAACCCAAAAAACATGAAAAAACAACCCAAAAATAAAAAGTGTTGATTCTGCATCACCATTTTTTTTTAGAGTAAATTTTCAATATTTTTTAAAAATAATAGTAAAAAATAATAAAAACCATTTTGTTTGGTGCAAAAAACACCTTGAAATCGAAAAGTGTTGAGGCCGGAATAACGTTTTTTTTTGCGGGTACATTTTCAACATTTTTTAATAGTGACGTTAAAAATAAAATATCACGAATCTGAAAAACTTTAAATTTCCAACGATTTTCAAGCATGACATTAAAGATAAAAATATCATGTCTTTGAAAAACCTTAAAATTCCAACAATTTTTAAGCATGACATTAAATTTAAAATATCACTTCTTTGAAAAACCTTAAAATTCCAACAATTTTCAGGCATGGTGCTCAGAAAAAAATACTTATAACTGTTTTCAACCATAGCATTAAAGATAAATATCACGACTTAGAAAAACATTAAAATCTTGACAATTTTTCAACCATGGAATTAAAACCAAAGATTATGACTACAAAACAATCTTAAGTTTTCAAAATATTTCAAGTATGATATTATGAAAAAATTTTATGACTAAAAAAACTTAGAAAATGAACACCTGAATGAAATAGTTATTATACCAAGAGTAATTTTTTTTTAAATGCTAAATGCATAGCGATTTTAAAATCTTAGCCTAAGACAACTTGATACATTGCAAAAAAAAATTAAAAATCAACTATCAAATTGACACGCAGTGTTGGTGAACTCAACCCATTGTAATGAAAACTTAAAGACCAACCATGAAATTAACACATTGTGGGGCAGACTCGATTTATTATAATGAAAAATTTAAAATCAACTATCAAATTGCACATAATGGGATCAGGTTGCTAAACA
>APFE030761718.1:1174-22228 GCA_000404065.3 Pinus taeda | reverse complement strand
ATTACCAACATTTAAAAAAAATATCCACAATTAATACATTAGAAAATTTAAAGTGTAAAAAATAAGCCCTATAAACAAAAAATGTTGATGCTCATGAGCACTTTTCAAAATTAAGATGAAAATCACTAACAAAAAAAAATGTTCATACTTAATACAGGAAAAAATTTAAAGTGTAAAAAATAAGGCCTCTAAAAATATGTGTTGATGTTGAATCAACACTAATTCAAAATCAGCATGAAAGTCACTAACATTTAAAAAAAAGTTCATACTTGATACATAAAAAAATTTAAAGTGCCAAAAATATGCTAAAAAAAAAGGTGTATTCTGAATCACTATTTTTAAAAATCTAGTGATTTTTTGCTACCTCAAAAAAACGGGTACTAGATAATTTTCTCGTTTGATCAGTAACTATGTTCTCACTCCCCCCCTTTGCTTTTGAAGAGACAGTGGTTGATCACTCTCCCCCTTTGACATCAATGGAAAAGGGCTTTAGCTATTCCCTGTTGTGCAATCACTATTGACTTGAATTTGTTGTTGAACATTTTGGTTGTTGCCACTTAAATGAAGTGATACCAATTGAAGAAAGATAGAGAGAAACTTATGAAACATGTAAAATTTCCATTTCATAGTGTGTTGTACTCCCCTAAATTTGTACTACCCCTATTAATCTTAAATTCCCCCCGAGCTTAATCTCTTCCCTTCTTTCTAACCTCATAACATGCAACTATCCTTAACATATTTAGATAACTACCCTTTATGATTGTGAAAAAATCTAGTGAAGAGATGAGTGAGATATCACTCCCAACTCTTGCCTTAAATACTCAAAAGGCTCGGGCAAAAAGCTTTGTGAAGACATTGACAACTTGTTCTTTTGTGCATATGTACTCCAACTTCATAATCTAATTAGCCACTTGTTCTCTAAGAAGATGATATTTTATGGGAATATGCTTGGCCTTTAAGTGAAGAACATGATCCTTAGATATATTGATAGCACTTGTGTTGTCACGTATAATGGGAATAGGTTCATTTTAAGTTACATTCATGTCTTGTAACGTTGGCTTCATCCACAAAATCTAAGTGTAGCTTGTTACAACTAGTATTATCAAACACACACATGAATAAACAACCAAATAAGATAATCATGAGTTTCATTTACTATTCACAAGATATACATTTATAATACATTTTTATGAACCTTGGTTTTCATATACCAAGTGGTCTCTTGGACTCCAATGACTTTTCATATTCCACACCATAATCCTTAGCGGATTAGGTGTCCAAAATTCTCCCCCTTAATCTAAGAGAGTTGTAATACAATAGTCACAACCAATGGCTAAATGTGTTCTCTGAAAAAGGTATAAGGTGGGATAACTTGAGGTCTCAATCGACGGTGGTTTAAGGAGGACCACCAACACTAGAATGCTTAGTGCAGTTCCTGGAACTCTTCCAAATATGACTAGAAGCTGAAGTCTTCTACTAGAGGAAGTGCTCTCAATTTTTTGTGAAAATGGAGACTTTTGGGTCTCAACTTGGAACTCTTAGTGAAATTCCTGAAACTCTTCCAAATATGGAAAGACGCTGAAGTCTTTTGCTAGAGTCAGTGCTCCTTAATGCTTTGAAGAGGGAGATCATCAACCTAAAAAGGAGAGGTCTTCAACTTGTGTAAAAAAGGGAGAATATAAACCTGAAAAGGGAGGTCTCAACCTGCGGTGGTTTAAGGAAGGCCACCAACAAAAGGCATTATCATGGGCTTCTCTATTTTTGGCTACAACTCTGAATCTGTGTATAACTATCTCTGGTTGTAGGCTCAGGAAGTAGATTCATGTCGTGGCTCAACTCGCTTGATGTATCTTTGAATCTTGTAGATGATCATCAATTCCCCCTTGTCAAATAGAAGGTGAGAAGATGAATATATCTCAACTGCAAGGCTTTTCAATACTTGAGAACAAATTCTATTGTATGAGTGAAAAATCTTCTTGTTTGTTGAAGCCCATTTCCAAGAAGTGATCCATCCAAGGTGAATCTTCATTCTTGTAAGATGCTTTTTCTAAAGCATCTATGTGAATGATGAGTGATTACCATAATTATTAGAAGGATGAAGACCAAAACAATGATATTTCACATGGCCAGCCCTATCACAATGTTGGCATTTTATAATTTGCTGTGAATGTGGAAGAGGAGCAGGTGAAATTGAGTTGTCTTGAAAAAACCCAATACTTTGACATTGAATGGGCCTATAGTAGTCTAGAATATGAAAGGACACCTCCTTGTCATATCCAAGATTGGTTATGTTCCTATTGTTGATAAGCTCTTCCCAAGATCTGATGATGAGCTTGGGAAATGGAACATGAAATGCTACATCTCTATGCAAATTTTTCTCCTAAAATTGGCACCTGATGGGGATCACTCTCAACTTTATTAACTTGATCACTTGATGGCTGCTGACAAGTGTCTATTTTGACCTCAAATAGAGGATTATTCTGAATAAAAATAAGTTTAGAATGATGCATTTTCTATTGTAACTCATCTTGTTGAAGCTGTGATTCAAGCTACAAATTCAATCTTTTCATGTGCATTTTGTAGACAAATTTTAATGCCAGAAAGAGTGCATTTGTTAATTTGGATTGTGCTGTCAGCGACAAAGGCTATCAAAGCATTCAATAACTCTAATAATTTACTAATTTGAGCCATTTTCCAAACAAATGAAGTGTGATGAATTGTGTTGTTGAGGCTTAAGTTGTTGATACTGTTAGCTCTCAGAATTAACCTTAAGGCTGAGAAAGGCAATTCCGAGGTAACCACATACCAAGCTTAACCTGGTAGCTAGCCCTACCAGGTCGGGAGAGGGCTCTCTCCTTGCCAACAAAGTGTGGCTGCAATAAATAAAATCATAGGATAGCTATGGAGTGCGGGGATTTGTTTGAAAAGTTTTGGGTCGAAATAGCAAGAGAAAGGATGATTTGGACTGTGCAGTTGATGCCAATTTATGCCGGCAAACTTGGGGCAAATTAAATGCCATATTCAGCTAGATAGAAGATTGCAAATGTGAGAAGAATAGAGGGGAGAAAGTCCGCTACCTTGCACGCATCAAACAAGGGATGGATCTGTAGCAACAACTTTAGATGAAACAAAATCACGAGGTTATTCAACAGAGTATTTAGCAAAGGATGAATTCTGCTAAGACAACCATTACATCTAACAACAAAATCATCATGAAAGGAGCATCATAGGGGATGGATTCCTATCATATCTATTAGATAATGCTGTAACAAGGTAGAGAAAACAAAATATGTAAGTGAGTTACATGAAAAACATACTGAACAATAACACCGTGATGGATCCCAGGGCCAAAGGGTAGAAAACTGCTTTATTAAAATCATATTCAGGAAAATTTACACAATGCCAAGCAGCTTCTCTGCTACCAAGATCGAACCTTTACACTATGAAATTCATAAAATATATACATTTGCTCATCCCTGTACTAAGGGAATTGAGCTCAACCATCTTCTCCAAAATAGAATCAGTTACATTAAACTTGGAACGAATTTCTGAAAATATGTGTTGAAGATGAACTCTTATCTCCTAAACCATAGCACCTATTACAAAACTGAAAGAGGTTTTTGTAGATAAGGTCAGTTTGGAGAAAAATCTCTCTCAAATTTTGGAAATTCATTTCTAGTTGCTTGCAATTTGTGCCACAAAATCATCTCTAAAACAGAAAATCATTAAAAATTTAAATATGTGAAAATGAGCTGTAAAGATCTAGTCACATATCCAAATTCACAACACCTGTGAAAAAACTGAAAGAGGTTTTTGTTATATGGCTCGTGGTTAACAAACACCTCCTTGGGTTTTTCAAAATTACTTTCCATCTGCTGTAAGATGGCACCACATTAAAATGACTAAAACAATAAAATAAATGAAAAATTTGCTTTGTTTTAATGTAGGCTCCAAATATCACAACATATCTCCCACATAGTAGCACCTGTGCATAAATTGAAGGAGGTTTTTGTTATTTGGTATGTGATGAACAAAAACTGCTTTTTATTTTTGAAAAATTCCTTACCATTAATTCAGAAACTGATTTTGTAGTAAACTTGTCATTGTGTGCAGCAACTGACCTCAAAACATGCATAACCAAGAATCAGTCATTCATTTCGATCATATCTTCTGATCCAGAAACCGGTTACGGGAGTGTGATATACCGTTGGAAATATTTTTCCAAGCTTATTCTGATGGAAATACTTAGGATATTATTTGCACTGAAGATCATGTGCAAATCATTTAACCAAAACCAAAAATGGTAAGAGCTCATGTTGATCCCTGGTGACAGCCTGCGAAGGCTGGAACTAACATCGACCTTATTGGGGATGGTAGCTCCTTGGAGGTGTGAAAAACACTGTAGACCAAGTGCCTCATCCATTGGGAAATACGATCAAACAACTACAAACCCAAAACAACTCATACCAATCCAAAAACATATACATACTGCAACCTGTACATAAACAAATACCGAAAACTGAAATGCTACCTCAGGCAGCTTATTTATGTACAAATCTAACCTACTTTGCTGCAAAATTGATAGATCAAGTAACACTGTAATGAAAAATCAACGAATCAAGTAACTGTGACAAGGATGCTGCTTGGAAGTGCTCGAACCAGGGCACAATTGGAAACGCTGACAGCCTTCCATGCACAAACTGAATTTGGCTGCGTGAAAGACAATCTGACTTGTCATTCAATCTGAAAAAATACTCCATATATGTGATAATAGGATCAAAGAAACCAGACTCTGTTTGTTGCCCTAACTCCTCAACACAGACCTCCAACTGCAAACTGTTAATGCAAACATCCACGAGCAACTCTATTATTTCTTGTTTTGAAAGAGGGAGAGTTTCCAAGAACTTTTTGGGATCTCTTCATATGATTGGATTTGATCGTTTAAATACTGAATCTCCTTCTCAAATTTTTCAACAATTAACTTAAAGAAACCAATTTTAGCTTTAGGAGGAAACTTCAAAGATCTCAAACATTGAAGCACGGTAATGAAAAATACTTCATCAATTTCAATATCCACTAATTGATCTCTAACTTCTTTTAAAACTTCACAAAACACAAGGTTTGCCACATACCTACCATTTTATTTTAGTGCATGAACGGATCAGTGATCGTTGGAATCTCTGGATTGAGTTGGAGTCGTCAGGTGAATGTTTCAGCCTTCATATGTGTCTGACTGCTGTCCACCATCAGCAATCAAATCTGCAACTTGAATGATCTTTCCCAGAGAAGATCTGTCACCTCTTCCCCAGTATGGTCGCCACTATGTTAGCACTTAGAATTAACCATAAGGCTAAGAAATGCAATTCTGAGGTAACCACATACCAAGCTTAACCTGGTAGCTAGCCCTACTAGGTCGGGAGAGGGCTCTCTCCTTGCCAACATAGTGTGGCTGCAATAAATAAAAGCTTAGGCTAGCTATGGAGTGCAAGGATTTGTTTGGAAAGTTTTGGGTTGAAACAACAAGAGAAATGATGATTTGGACTATGGAGTCAATGCCAGTTTCTGCCGGCAAACTTGGGACAAATTAAGTACCATGTTCAGCTAGATAGAAGATTGCAAATGTGAGAAGAATAGAGAGGGGAAATCCTGATACCCTGCAGGCATCAAACAAGGGATGGATCTGAAGCAACAACTTTAAACAAAAGAGAATCACGAGGTTACTCAAGAGAGCATCTAGAAAAGGATGAATTCTGCTAAGGCAACCAATATATCTAACAACGGAATCATCATGAAAGGAGCATCATAGGGGATGGATTCTTATCACATCTCTTAGATAATGCTGTAACAAGGTAGAGAAAACAAAATATGTAAGTGAGTTACATGAAAAACATACTGAACTATAACACCGTGATGGATCCTAGGTCCAAAGGGTAGAAAACTGCTTTATTGAAATGATATTCAGGAAAAATTTACACAATGCCAAGCAACCTCTCTGTTGCCAAAATCGAACCTATACACTATGAAATTCATAAAATATATACATTTTCTCATCCCTATACTAAAGGAATTGAGCTCAACCATCTTCTTCAAAATATAATCAATTACATTAAACTTGGAACGAATTTATGAAAATAGGTGTTGAAGATGAACTCATATCTTATAAACCATAGCACTTGTTACAAAACTGAAAGAGGTTTTTGTAGATAAGGTAATTTTGGAGAAAAACCTCTCTCAAATTTTGGAAATTCGTTTCTAATTGCTTGCAATCTGTGCCTCAAAATCATCTCTAAAACAGAAAATCATTAAAAAATTAAATCTGTGAAAATGAGCTGTAAAGATCTAGTCACATATCCAAATTCACGACACTTGTGAAAAAACTGAAAGAAGTTTTTGTTATATGGCTCGTGGTTAACAAAAACCTCCTTAGGTTTTTCAAAATTACTTTCCATCTGCTGTAAAATGGCATCGCACTAAAATGGCTAAAACAGTAAAATAAATGAAAAATTTGTTTTATTTTAATATAGGCTCCAAATATCACTGCATATCTCCCACATAGCAGCATCTGTGCATAAACTGAAGGAGGTTTTTATTTTTTGGTATGTGATGAACAAAAACCTCTTTCACTTTTGAAAAATTCCTTACCATTATTTCAGAAACTGATTTTGTAGTAAACTTGTCGTTGTGTGCAACAACTGACCTCAAAACATGCATAACCAAGAATCACTCATTCATTTCGATCATATCTTCTGATCCAAAAACCGATTACGGGAGTGTGATATACCGTTGGAAATATTTTTCTGAGCTTCTTCTGATGGAAATACTTATGATATGATTTGCACTGAAGATCATGTGCAAAACATTTAACCAAAACAAAAAAAATAGTTAGAGCTCATGTTGATCCCTAGTGACAGCCTGCGAAAATTGGAACTAACCAATACAATGTCAAAATAACAAGTTACCCCCTTCTTCACTTAAGAATTGGAAACATGGACCAATGGTGTTCAAAGTTTGTTGCATTCATTTCACACATTGAACTGTTATACTAATCCACATAGATCTAAATATTTCTATTCCCACTATAAGAAATCAACATGGATTCCAAACTGCAAACTTTCATATAGAGATGTTGAAGGCATTCTCAACAACTTGTCATTTCATATCAAACTTTGACCAAAACCAGAGTTAATCAACTTACATAAACATAACCAACATACTTCAACGCACAATACACAAATATTTCATTGACAATAACGCTCAAGCTTTAGGGAACCGTCTTCAACGCATTTGAAAAATAGATAGGCAAGGTACCAATGAACCAACACATATAGTGTAATTTTAAAGAAGATGGAGGGACATTCCAACACATAAGTGCAATTAATATAGGTCCATCATATATATACCACCACTCCATTGTACATATATAAACCAAACCATAGGGAGACAATGCATACAGTCCGTGGTATGTTTACGAGTCACTACTCAAAGCATGCACAATTAATGCGCACTAAATAGAATGAATGCATATTAAATAGAATGAGAAACCAATTCATGCATTCATACAACGCATATGACCACGGAGTTACGAATGGGATGTTCAACAATCCTTTGACCAGAGTATGAACCAATATATTCTCTTAACGCTTTGGTTTGGATTCTTTCTAATGAAATCTGGTTTCTTACATTGGCAATCCTATTACTGCTGGGTGTTATGGTCGGTGTCTTTCTAGAGGGCTTTGCTTGTACAAAAAATGCATCGATTTAAACATGCTCCCAAGTGAACAAGAACTTCATTGCAAATGTGGTCACTCTTTGATTTTGATAAGGATCTATTCAGTTGTTAGTTTCACTTCACATTTCTACCGATGCAATTCTCTTCGTCATCCGAAGAAACAGATTCACTCCATAGAAGTCAGCGAGTTAAACCTACGTGGACAAATTTCTCCCCACATACATAATAAAGCGTAACTTCTCCTGTGTTAAGTTCCTCTTTTATTTATAACTAACTTCAATAACCAACTAAGCAAGACAACAACATCTTATCATGAATAATTATTTGAGGCCATGCTTAGCTTCTGTAGTCCTTGCCATTCAAATAACTCTGTCAAAAATAGTCACGCAACCATGTCATAGGAATAATACTAGGAGAGCAGAAATAGTATTGTTGTCACAAAAATAATACTGGCGTAACAGGAACCCTGTCAATTCGCTGTCTCAATCATTTCTCAAGCCATTCATCACCATGTAAGCAATGTAAAATGACTTCAAACTGCATCACATTTTACCCAAACAACAAGCAGTATATATCAAGACATGTAACATAACTGTCTCTGCATCATTAATAGATCATCATAGTAATCATCCCATCTAATGATATCCTCTGTCTCACATAATTGATGTTTTAACTCTGCATAAAATATATGACTACTAATGTATGTGTGAATGGAGCAATTTTAACAAAACAATTCTATGACAAGATTCAACACACCACTGATCACAACTTCTTTTTCTGTTGTTGTCAAACCCGTGCTTTTTGGATAAGAGAAAAATACCAATGTACTCATTTATATGCCTTGATCATAGTGTGCTGATTTAGATATGTAAAACCTTGCAGAAGATAATTCATATTACAATGTGCTATTTCTGTTGGTCCCTGCAAAGAAATCTCAGTTGATCTCAGTGCTTAGATCTCTGCAAAGAAGGATTACAGTCAATGTCTATGTGTATTGGAATGCGTACCTCTAGTTTCGTGGATCCTTGTGCTCTATGCAAACAAAGACATTATTCATTTAGAGATACTATTTCAAATTCGTTAAATTTGATGTGTGCACTCTACTTCTGTGGCTATAATGTAATCTGGAAATAATACAAGTTTTGTGTATCCCCAATATAAATGAAACAATTCATCAAGAATAAACTCATAGACTGAACTGACATTGTGCACACAATTAGAATAGCAAAATAATTTCGCAACAAGAAAATTTGGACTCTCTTTGTCAACTTAGTGCATTCACAAAAACAAAACACAAATCTTCTCATTTAGTGAATTACATAAATATGTGAAGGGAATTTAGATTTATGCATATACAAAAAATGTCGTGCAACAAGGATATAAAACACCACTGCGATGTTCTCATTAAGACATACTCCTGTGCAAAATCAATTTAAACGATCTCTGCATAATGCATTGTTGAACTCTGTTGGTGCCATCAATCAAATCAATCATTCCAACGCACTATCAAAATACTTGCTTGTCAAAACCAATCATTCTCCATCGAAAAACACTGTCTTTCATCTCATTAAATGAGCATTAGGCTGAAGCCAAGAGCGGCTAGATCTATCTCACCAAAGGGCACCGCTTTCTTCTCATTAAATGAGCATTAGGCTAAAGCCAAGAGAGAGCATATTGATCTCAACAAAAGGCATTGTCTTCTTCTCATCAAGTGAGCATTAGGCTAAAGCCAAGAGAGACAAACCAATCTCACCAAAAGGAATCTCCTTCTCATCAAGAGACTAGATTGATCTCCCTAGAGTCATTTTCAATCATACCCCGATCTGTCCCAAAACAAAGGAGATATGAAGCCTCATATTGATTATCCTTGAGAGCTCAAGCGACCTCTGAAAAGAAAAGAAAATAAAATGCTAAAGAATAAGTCGAGCTGAATTGATCTCACAGGTGCAAATACAATGTCTCTTACAATTACAGGTGCAAATACAATGTCTCTTACAATTATAAATTTATAGATTTGGAGGGTTGTCTCAAACAATAAAAACCATAGGCTCAAACAACTTGTGCGATTGATAGTATTTGACCTTTGGAGCAAAGACCCATTGTTAAAAATTTAATTTGGTGCAAAAATAATTTTCCTCCAATATTCAATGACATTCCTTTGGAATATAACCAAATCCAAGGATTTTTTCTTTGATTTTATTATTTACCAATCGTGGCTTCAATGTAAAATATTTTTACTTCAATCATCAATGGCCAAACCAACTCTACAACAACAATCTCATAATAAAATATTCCCTTATGAAAGAGATTTGGTACAATAATGAATAATTTAACATAACCACCATAAATAAAATATTCTTTACGTGAGTGGATTGGACCACTTCACATTGACCTGTAATCTCTATAATCAATGACCAACTGGTACTAACCAAATTAATAATATTGATTAATTGTAATGTCACACTCCATAAAGTATTGTTTATGTAAATTTTGTACTGTTACTGTGAAAATATTAGTATCAAGACAACTGTCATCAAGGAAAACATATAACTACAATGCCAATAGTCTTCTCCTTTGGACTTGATGTCAACCTCTGCAAAACACCAAGTCCTTCTCTCCCCCCTTTGACATCAAGGGAAAATGATAGAAGCAAGTAGAAATAATTACTCCCTTTGACAATATGATTATGAGTTGCAACATGTCACATACCAAGTAACACCGAAAAACAAACACTCTATAGTGGAAAATCATAGTGATAGGA
Source organism: Pinus taeda (assembly GCA_000404065.3). Classification (NCBI taxonomy): domain Eukaryota; kingdom Viridiplantae; phylum Streptophyta; class Pinopsida; order Pinales; family Pinaceae; genus Pinus; species Pinus taeda. The sequence goes on along the minus strand of APFE030761718.1, from coordinate 11,738 downwards.
GCATCAACATAGCAAGACATAGTGGTCCAATCAATAGTAAGTAAGGCAAGTAGTAGCAATGAATGCATCGGAAAGAAACACAATCTCATACGCTATATAGGCATCATGAAAAGTCTGCAATGAACCAAGAGTAGATAAGAGTTCCCATCTGCTAATAAGAAGCCATAATTTTAACAATAAGTTGATCAGACACATAAGAGTGGCTCCCCCTGAATCTGTGCTAATCCTTCATCACCAAACCTGAACACAATAGTTTTATCAAATGCATCAATAGTGGCATAAATCATCAACATATGAAATCGTTAGCACACATGTATAACTCTCCCTTAGATCATACACATGTTTTAATTAAGAGAGAGAGGAGGTAGAGACCATTCCTAACCATTGGCGAAGATATTCAAATGAATCATGGGGAAGAGGTTTGGTAAAAAGATCGAAAAATTGTTCTTTTGAAGGAATCTTTCAACTTTATCTTTTGTTCTAAGAGTTTTTCTCTAAGAAAATTATATTTTATTGGAATGTGTTAAGTTTTTGAGTGCATGACTGGGTTTTTAAAAATACTAATGGCACTTGTATGGTCACAAAGAATAGACATAGGTTGAGGACATGTAACTTGGATATCTTATAGTGCTTGAATCATCCAGAGTAGTTGAGTATAACAAGTTGTAGCTGCAACATATTCTTCTTTAGCAGACAATAATGCTATATAACTCTACTTCTTACCAAATCAAGATACTAAACATTGTCCCAAGAAGAAGGCTCCTCCACTGGTGCTTTTGTGATCATCAACGTTACCTGCCCAATCTGCACCAATATAGGATTGAAGTGTAAAATATATTTTCTTAGGATATCGTAGTCCAAGATCTTGAGTGCCCTACAAATACTTGAATATTCTTTTGACAACTTTGAGATGTGTCTCTTTAGGATTTTCTTGGAATCATTTGACTATGCCAATTGCATGAATAATATTTGGTCTAGTACTTGTAAGATAAAGTAAATTTCCAATCATATACATGTATTCAGATTGATTAACATTTGGGGAATCATCATATTGGCTTATACTACATCCTGTTACCATAGGTGTGCATAAAGGTTTACAATATTCTAATCCATATTTTTTCATGATCTCCTTAAGATATTTAGTTTGAGAGAGGAAAATACCATCCTTAGTTTGATGTATCTATAAACCAATAAATAATGTTAACTCACCAAGTACATACATTTCAAATTATTGTTGCATGGTTGAAGCAAACCCTTGGCTCATCGAATCAACATTTCTCCCAAATATGATGTCATCAACGTAAACAACTACTACGAAGAGTTTATCTTTGTCCATTTTGATATATAGATTACTATATGTAGAACCTTTCTTGAACCCTTGTTGTTGAAGATACTTGTCAAGATGATAATACCAAGCTCGAGGGGTTTGTTTTAACCTTATCTTTGTCTATTTTGATATATAGATTACTATATGTAGAACCTTTCTTGAACTCCTATTGCTGAAGATACTTGTCAAGGCAATAATACCAAGCTCGAGGAGTTTGTTTTAACCCATATAAAGCTTTCTTAAGTTTGCAAACAAGATTCTTATCATTTCCAAGTATGAAGCCCTTAGGTTGTTCAATATAGAATTCTTCTTCTAAATCCCCATTTAAAATTGTAGATTTAACATCCATCTAACACACTTTAAAATTAAAAAAGCTCGCAAATGCTAGGAACAGTCTAATAGCTTCAAGTCAAGCTACAAGTGAAAATGTTTCTTCAAAATCTATTCCTTCCTATTGAGCATAACCTTTGCAGACAAGTCATGGTTTGTTCCTTAATACTTCTCCATTTTCATTCATTTTATTCTTAAACAACCATTTGGTCCCAATTACATTTGTATTTTGAGGCCTTGGAACCGGTTCCAATGTATAATTCTTTTCTATTTGGTAAAGTTCTTCATTCATTTCCTTAATCCAACATTCATATTTGCTTGCTTGATTCACATTTTGAGGTTCAATAATGGACAATAAAGCCAAATGACTAGATGATCCAACAAATTTTCTTATAGTCTGTGTTCCAGCCTCTTTATTTCCTAGAATTTGGATTCAGGATGATTTTTCTGCACATACCTAGATGGATTCCTTTCTAGCACACTTACATTTTGATTCTGTTCTTCTGATACTTCTCCTTCTTATCTACCTATAATTTCTTTGATTATAGTGGGGAATTATTCATAATATGATCGTATCTCTTGTTTGGGACATGTAGATCCTTTATCAACTAAAACATCTATATATTCAACAATATTTTGAAGCCTTTTATTATAACATTTGTACCCTTTACTTTTTGAGGAATATCCAAGAAGAATTCCTTCATCAACTCTAGGTTCAAACTTTCTAAGCTTATCACATTTCTTTTGATAAAACATTTGCTTCCAAAATTTTTAATGTACTTAATAGTTGCAGGTTTGCCATACCATAGTTCATATGGTGTTTTTTCATTATTGACTTGTACATGGGCTTTTTTTGAGGATATCAATTGTTGTTTGTATTTCTTCTCCCAAAAGGTGTGAGACACTCTAGATTCACCAAGCATAACACATTCCATTTATTGAACTACTCTTTTCATTCTTTCTGAAACTTCATTTTGTTGAGGAGTTTTGGCTATGGAGAATTGTCTTTGGATACCATGTTGATCACAAAAATTGAATAATTCATCTGATTTGAACTCCCCTCCTTTATCAGATCTAAGAAATTTTATTTTCAATTCTAATTCATTTAAAATTTAAAGCCTCATATTTAAAATTTAGTAAGCTAACCCAACACATTCTAGTGAAGTCATCAATTAATATCATAAAGTGTTGTTCACCACGAGGAGACTTCTTCAGTGGTCCACATAAATATGTATGACTTAGTTTAAGGATTTTTTTTGAAGAACACTCTTATTTTCTTACCAAATTGACAAGATTTGCAGATGCTAATTTTTGATGGTATGATATCTGGCATGTCCTGAACAAATCCCTTCTTGCTTCATTTATGTTGCTGATTGAAACTTATATGTCCCAACCTCTTGTGCTATAGCCAACTTTCTTCAAATTTTCTCAGAAATCAATGATCACTATCACCTTGTAACATGTATACATTGTCGGGTGTTTTGGTTCCTTTGATTATGGTTTTACCTGTGTCGAATTCTTTGACTAAGCAATTTTTAGAACTGAAAAAACTTCGTGCCCCTAGTCACACATTTGACTGAAACTCAACAAGTTATGTTTTAATCCATCAATAAAGAATACATTCTCAACTTTAGTTTTTTTTTTTAAGATCACAGATCCTTGTCCTTTAATAATAGCAAGCGAATTGTTCCCAAAGGAGACATTCTTTTCTTTCTTAATTTCATTAAAGGAAACAAACTTATATTTGTCACCTATCATATGTTTTGAGCAACCATTTCAATGTACCACAAATTCTCTTGATCTCTTGCACATGATGATAAATTGGAATCATCTTGATTTTGCATTAAGTTTCTTCATGTCCAAAGTTATTTCAAATAGTACATTCAACTTCATTAAAAAGAGGGGAGAAAGCATTATTGGAAGACTTCCTTGACTTGTTCAAATTATACTGTGTTCTTTCTTCTCTTGTCATTATATAAGTTTCATAAGCTACACAATGAATTGCCTTGTGACCAAAGTTATGACAATTAAAGCATTGACCATTGAAGTAAGAATAACTGGGAATGAAGAACCTTTTCGAATAGTTTGGCCTTTGATCATGGAAAGAGGGTCTTTCCTCTCTTGGGTTCCTTAACTTTGTATAGCTTGATCCTTCCTTCTTTTGATGTTTCTTACCGTCTTGACAATTGCTTCCCTTTACAACATTGGCATAGCTCTTAGTACTTGCTTCAGGAGATATCATAGATTCTAATCCTTCATCATTTTGATTTGCATTATGTCCAAGGCTTGTCTTGATTAATGGAGAACGCTGAACCTTAATAATTTCTTCTAATGTTTCAAACCCTTTTGCACATTTGAGATTTAGATTTAGTTGAGCCTTTGTTTTCTAAAGCTCCTTTATTAGTCCCACAATTTCAAATTCTAGGTTCTCATAGTGTTTTTCCTTTTCTTGGAACTGTTTCCTTAATGATTCCTCTACTAATTTAGTCTCTTCTATACATACTTTTAGCTGATTTATTTCTTCAAGTAGGTTATTCTCTTTATACTTATGGATTTCCTTTTCTTGATTCTTGTTTATGATCCCGAGTCTATCAATGTCTTTTAATGCATCCATTAAATCATCACAATTATCTAATTCACTCGGAAGTTGATCTTCAAAGGCTATGGGTAATTTGTATTATTGATTAGAGCTTGAATCCTCATCCTCATCATCAAAAGAACATTCACTATCTTCATGAGTAATTTTTTTTGCTTCTTATTGAAACTTATTTAGGCATTTTTCCTGGAGACATTCTTTCCTTTTTCCTTCTTATCATGATTTTCTTTACAAGGACATTTAGTAGCATAGTGACCTACGCTTCCACAAGAAAATTTTTTTAAAGGGAAATTTACCTTTGAATTTACCAGTCCCCACTTGCAACTTCCTGACAAATTTTGCCTCTTCTTCTTCTTCTAACATGTAGTTGGCATTATCTAGTTCTTGCTTCTATTTCCCTTTACTTGTAGCTTTGGCGGTGGCTTCTCTAATTTTTCGATGTATTCCTTTTTGTTCTCATTTCATAGCCAGTCAAAATCCCATGGAGTATTTCAAGAGAAAGCTAATTCAAGTCTTGCATTTCCTCAATGGCTGAAACTTTGGCATCCAACCTTGGAGTTAGTGATCTCAATATCTTTTCAATAATAGTAGAATCTGTTATCTTGTCCCCAATCCATTTCATAGTGTTAACAACTTCATCTACTCTAAGGAAAAAGTTTGCAATGGTTTAATCATCATGCATTCTAAGAGGCCCAGACTGAATTCTATATGATTGAAGTTTGACATTTTTTATCTTAGTATCACCTTCATAGCTCTGGACAAGCATATCCCATTTTGATTTTGTGGTGTCATGTTGCATGACTTTCATGAAGTCAGATTATGCAAGTCCTTCCAAGATAACATTTACTACTTTTGCATTGTTCTCATATTGCTTCTTTCCTACATCATCTGTGGGAAGGGAGCTTGGATATTGATACCCACCTTCAACAAATGCAAAAACATCAGTCTCTAGATATGGAAAATATGATCTCATTTTGACCTTCCAGAACATGAAGTTTGTTCCATTAAACAATGGAGGCTTGGTAGAGAAAATTCCATCTTGATTGCTCATCGTGTTTGTTCTCCCTTTAAGCGATTGAGCTTCTTATGAAGGTCCTGGCTCTAATACCAATTGTTAAAAATACTGAGGAGGGGGAAAGCGAATCAATATTTCAGGTACAATTCAAATTTACTTAATCTCTGCTTTGATTTCAAAGTTATCTTGAACACATTATGTTGTGGATCTGTGCATATTAGAAAACATGTGCATCATTCAACATAAAAGTAAATAAACCATAAAAGTATAACACACCATAGAAACATAGAGATATCATATTTTAGGTGGAAACCCAAGATGGTTGAAAACCACCACTACTTTTTTTTGCTTTGTCTTTGTTGACACCTAATCCTTGTGATTGGGTGAATTTATGTAAATAGATAAATTAGAAATATGAACAGTCATCGGGAGATGAATTGAATAGTGTCTCCCTCATGTATATAATGAAGACCTACCTGATGGAATAAACACACGAATCATTTTTTCCTTATGGAGTTACTGCCTGGCCTCACATGGTATCAGAGCTAAGTTCCCAAAATAGTTGTAAGTCCCTTCTGCCTACTGCTCTTTGTCCTCTGCCCCTCTGGAGTCTGCCTACTAAGCTCTCTTTCCATTATTTATTGTGCTCTCTGTCCTCTCTGTCTACTGTGTAGTCTATCTACTGTTCTTCCTGCCTAAATTCAGAAAGCGTTGAGAGAGGGACGGCTTCAGAACTGGAATATTGTCTGAAGATGTTTCGGTGGAATATTCTCTTGCTGCGTGGGCTCAAGAGCCATCGTGAGGCTATCTTTTTTGTTTCTTGCATCGATGTTGCAGTAAATGCCATCCCAGTGAAATTTCCTACCTGAAAATGTTTTTAGGTCAAAGAAAAATACTGATGCAAGAAGGACATGATACATGCAATTTAATCTGAAGGTTGGCACATTGAGTAAACTGAAGTTTGAAGAATGCTGCTCCGGAATGCTGCGTTGAACTGTTGATTTGTACGCTACTCCTGTTAAAAAAAATGCTGGTATTATGAATTTGTACGCTGCTCCTGTTTTGTAAGAAACGCTGGTCTGAAGTTTTATTTTGGCATATAACCATGCGTTGAATTGTTACGCTGCTTAGACTTTACTGTCTGTTGGAATAACCTTGGCCTTCAAAATCTTATCAAAATTTTCAGATGCTTGCCAAGCTCGCAGGACTAATGAGTTGAGATCAACAACACGACGATACACAGTTTGAGCATGATCGTATTGGTTCCAGCGGCATGCCGTTCAGGTGAACTGGATGTGGCGATTCGAGAAGTTTGCTGGCAACACTGTGAACAAAAACGAGTGGACACAGGAAACCAAAGCGAGGAAATTTTCTGAGCCGCAGTCTTAGCTTTGTTATAGTAAAACTCAATTAATAAGAAAGCAGTCTGAGAAACGAATGTACCTGACGGTGCAAGCCTCACACCCATGATGTTGTTCTATTTACACAGAACACACACGAAAAATTACTCACTGGTGTTTCGTTTTATTTTAGCTGAGTATTTTTTTAGAAACTACTGGTGGTAGACTTTTTGTTTGGGGATCATAAACTTCTAACACTATGTTGTATTGGCGCACTAGCTTTGAAAATTAAGGCGTATGATTTGTTCTAGTTGAATCATTTTGTAAAGATCTCGGAGCAAATCCTTCTGTAGTATTGTGCTTCTTGAAGTTCTGATAAATATTACAACTATTTTGTTGTCAAAAAAAAAATACCACTAGAAGTACAATTTTACAGTATATTGGCAGAAGTATTTTTCTATCAGCAGAATTAATTTTTTTTTACAGAATGCATTCAATCATATCCATGGTGGGAATAGTTCTCACTGGCAAGGAGAACTATCCTGAATGGTCCCGGATGATAAACCACACCCTCATTTTCAATGAGTTGTGGAGAGGAGTGTGTGTCGGAGATGGAGACAATGAACCAGTACAGCCTACCTCAGACAAAGAGCTCGTCATTTGGGAAAACAAGAATAGAAAAGCTTATGCATCAATCAAAACATCTGTAAATGAAGAGATGAGTTGCCATATTTGGTCATATTCAACTGCCTCTGAAGCCTTACAAAAGCTGAAAGAACTCTATGACTCACATTCTGCAGTTGAAGTTGTTCAACTCATGATTAAACTCTTCACTCTTGAACTGAAAAATAATGATCCTCTTGATCTTGCATCTGAAGTAAAGTCTATAATGCATGATATCAAATCCACTAAGGTTGAATTGGATATTCCTCTTATTGATTTTCTCAAGGAACTTTACCCTACTTACTCCAATTATCTTGAGTTATTGCAAGCAAATGGAAATCTCAAAGATATAACCTTTGACTCTCTTGTGAAAAAGTTTGCTGAAAGAGAGAAATCTTTTGGAAAGAAGACAACCCCTGAATCTTCTAAAGAGGCTGTGTGCCTTGCTCATAAATAAAAGCATCCTGCTCAAGATTCTACAAGAGTAAGAGGTGGTCGAAGAGGAAGACGAAGTCGAAGAGGAAGAGGAAGATATTTCAGAGGCAGCGGGGGCAGACATTCTCAAAGAGAAAAGACAGATTTGCACTGCATATGCTACAAAAGAAATGGATCACATGATGCCTCTACATGCAAGCTACCATGGGACAAAATTGAGCAGAAAAGAAACCGATAGAAAGGTAAAACTGATGATACAGACAAAGGTAAAGCACCTGAATCCGCTCACTATGTTGTGGCACAATGTAACATTGGAGTAAATGAAGATTTATTTAATGCTTCACTTGCTTCTTGGAAAAATGATTGGTTGCTTGATTCAGGAGCAACCTGCCACATGACTAATAGAAAAGATTTTTTTGAAGATTTCACTCACAATATTCATGGAGCAGTATACTTTGCAGACCAATAAAAAATCAAGCCATCAGGGCTTGGCACAATCCGGCTTAAACTGCCTGGTCTTCCAGACTTTCTTCTGCATCATGTTCTATATCTCCCACAGCTCAAAAGAAACTTGCTGTCCTTGGTCCACATCCGCCAGCAAGGTCACTCGATTCATATGTTTGATGGCAAGCTTGAGGTAAGAAAAGCATCTGACCACTCACTTGTCATGAGGGGAATAGAAGAAGAAAGCTTCTCAAACTGCAAGGAACATCTACTCATGCACAACATTTCTCATACAATTCTCATCATGAAGAAGGTACACTTCCATCAAGTTTATTATGGCATGCTAGATTTGGACATTTGAACTATGATAGTCTCTGCTTGTTGAAGAAAAATGGTGTTGCCGGTTTGCCTACAATTCCTAGGAAACTTAAGCAATGTGATGCTTGCATTCTAGGAAAGCATAGCAAACAGTCTTTTCATGATTGACATTCAAGAGCACATAGGAAGCTTGAACTCAATCATTCAGATTTATGTGGTCTAATGCCTATTCCTTCTGCAAATGGAAATAAATATATCATGACATTTATTGATGACTACACCAGAATGTGTTGGGTTTATTTATTGAAGAACAAATCTGATGCCTTTCAAACATTCAAGAATTTTCATAAATGGATTGAAAATGATGCACAATCTCATATTGGGTCTATTCGCACTGATAATGGAAAAGAATACACATCAAATGAATTTGAAAACTATCTTCGCCAACATGGGATAAAACATCAAACAACTATGCCTTATAATCCCCAATAGAATGGTGTAGCTGAAAGAATGAATAGGACAATCTTAAATATGGTACGATCCATGCTCTTCTTAAAAAATGTAAAGATAATGTTTTGGGCTGATGTTGTTCTATGTGCTGCATATATAAAGAATAGGTGTCCATCTAATGCTATTAGAAACAAGACTCCTTATGAAATGTGGTATGGACATGTTCCTTCGGTAAAGCATCTTAGGGTCTTTGGTTCCACTTGTTATGCCTTGATACCAAAGGTACATAGAAACAATCTTGGTGCTAGAAGTCGTAAGAGTATCTTCATGGGGTATTCAAACACCTCCAAAGCATACCGCCTCTATGATGAAGTAAATAAGAAGTTTGTTGTATCTAGAGATGTAATTTTCCTTGAATCATCCAAAATTGACAATGTTTTTGAGTGGCAACTTGATCGCTTGGATAGATTCGCAAAAGCAAAATCATTTCAAGAATTTGATAATCAGATTCTACATCTTGAAGGGGGGATTCCTATTCTAGATCAACATGTGGAATCTTCTTCTGAAGAACACTCTCCCCCGAATGAAACTCCAACAACGGATGATGCTTTAAGTGATGTAATTGATAGAATTGGGAGACTCAATCTTGATTCAGTCCAAACTCAATCAACAGAGCAGCCTGGACCATCTCAGAAAGGTCCCCCATGGTGGCTAACCAAGACACTTGAAAGTGTTCATCCTGATGAAATTGGAAAAACAGGAACCAGAAATTCAAACCGACAAAATGGAGGTGATGTAGATGACTCTAATTCACCTGTTGATATGGATGTTTCTTATGATTGTGAATTGAACTTGTCTACAGATTTTGGACCAACTTCCTTTAAAGAAGCTGCTTCTCATGATGAATGGAAAGAAGCAATGCAAAAGGAGTATGATGCCCTCATAAAGAACGAACTTGGAAGCTAGTTGATCCTCCATTAGGAACCAAACTAATTGGCTGCAAGTGGGTCTACATGAGCAAGTATAAAGCTGATGGCTCACTTGACAAGCACAAAGCTAGGCTTGTGGCAAAAGGTTTTGCACAGAAGGAAGGGGTCGATTATGAGGAGACTTTTTCCCCCACAACAAAATGGGCTACTATCCGGGCACTCTTTGCACTAGTAGCTCAGAACGGTTGGAAAGTCCATCAAATGGATGTAAAAACTGCTTTCTTTAATGGAGATCTAAAAGAAAATGTTTTTATGTCCTAGCCTGAAGGATTTGGTGTGAAAGGACATGAACATAAAGTATGCAAACTTGTGAAGTCCTTGTATGGCCTCAAACAAGCACCACGAGCTTGGTATGAAAAACTAACTGAGCATCTTCTGAAACTCAATTTCAAACATTTTGATCTTGATGATGCAACTTTATTTGTCAAGAAAGTTGGCAAAACAATTGTATATTGTTGGCCCTCAGTTTTGGTCTATTTTTGCTTAAGGAAACCTACTTAATCCTTATATTTTCCATCCATTTTTCATCACATTCATCTCATTTTGATGTGTTTTATGCATATTCAGGTGTTTAATTTTAATTTTGCAATTTCTAGAAGTTTTTATGAAAATTGAGTTTCAAGTGCAATTTTGGACTGAATCAGAAATTCCCGTAAT
>APFE030761703.1:0-11252 GCA_000404065.3 Pinus taeda | reverse complement strand
GGCCTCCTGAGTATGAAGTTCAATAACCCTGAAGACACCCTCTGAAGATTAACCTTGGAAAATGCCTTTTTCCCATTAGCGCGGGTCCACAGTGTATTACCTTGCGCCAATGGCTCAGTCCTTACAAAGAGGGCGCGCCCATAAGCGCTCTGTCCCAGAGCACGGCCTGCGCCACACAATTTGGGCATGATTTTTTGGCCAGCGCATGCTAGAATGCTTTTTCCCTTGTGACTCACTCAATTCCCTGAAGGAAAAAGCCCATAAAAGCATCCGGGCTTCGGCTTTTCTATCCAAGGCAATGGCTATTATGAGACATTACCAAAACTCATAATGTGTCCACATACAATGCATATCTCCTCTCCCTTTATCTATAAAAGCCTGTCTCCCCATAATGAACGGGCTAGGTTTTGGAGCCTAAAGCAAAAGAGCGAACAAGCTAGTGTGAGAGAGATAGTTTTTTGAGCTAAAAGTTGAAAGAAAGGTTATGCTGCCGGATTGTGGAGAGAGAAAGTGACTTTGCAAGACGTGTCAGACTGACTGCCCACCCAGCTAGAAGAGTTTTACAGTGTCAAGCCTTAAGTGGTTGTAATTTCTTCTCTCATTTCTATTTAATGCAAAGCGACTGTCATTATGGTTTCATTCATGTGTTACACCAGTGATATGTGAATTGTATCTTGCTTGACTGGTACATAGCTGTATGTTTTTTGGATTTTATGCTTGTTGTGGGTTATTCTTCACTTGTGCAGGTATCTATGTGCGGATAGCGACTGGCCGGAGATAGAGGACAGGAGCGACACTTCCCCCCACAACAAACAAGCGTTGGATCCCAGGTTGGTCTCCCTGATCGACTTCTAAATTATATAGCTAGGAACTTGCATGCAACGTGATTGATTGTTGCTAGACCCCTGTGGGGCTAGTGGGATCCACCTCTGTCCGCAGAGGGGATTTACCTCCGCAACAGGGGGTTCTCTTCACTCGAGACGGTTAAGTGGAGAAACTTGTGCCAGTCTATTCATTAAGTAGGTTTCCAGGGTAACTGTTCCAACCGCTATTTCTGTATCGAACTCTGCGACGTTGGATTTCATCACCAACTAGTGTTTTCGGTCCAGAAAGTTATTGTTTGTGTGTGTTTGATCTCTTAGATTCTTTAGTCGTGTGACTCAATTTGTTTGGTTCTTTAGAGACTTTAGGTGATCTTCATTGAGATTTTACTTTGTTTGCGTGTGAAGTAGTTAAAAGTCTTTAACTATGGCTTAATTACCGAGGCATTCCCGTAGATTTCGGGCCCAATCCCTTGAGTTTGTTAATGTGGCTGAGTTACTAAGGACTTCCTGTAGACTTCGGAGTCAACCTCCTGAAGACATACCGAGCCACTTTGAAGGCTTGAGAGTCCTCGTATCTCCAAGTAGCGGTAGAAGTGGGTCACCTGAAGAAGGAGAACCTCCTTTGGTAGAATATTTTGATTCTCAACTGTTAGTAATTTCAGAAGTTACTGGTAGCATTGTGTCTACTAGTGATATAGGTGAAGAACTTGACGTATCTGAACCTGAATCTGAAGTTGCTCCTACTCCTATATGAGAGTTTGTTTCTCCGACTCCTAGTGGTCCTTGTTCTCCTAGGGTAGAAACCGTAATTACCCAAGATCTTCCCGCTGGAATCATAGTGGTCGAAGAACTTGCTATTTCGGATATCGAAGAAAGCTTCCCTTTTCCGGACAATCGAACTATCTTAGAGATTAGGGAGCGTGAATCGATTTTTTATAGTCCACCTAGGAGCACTGCTTGGTACCGTTCACTGACCAATCTTTTGGAAAATCTGGGACTTATTTTTACACCACCTCGCATTTTTTATCACCCTGCACCTAAAGATCATTATCCTGCATTGAATATGTCTAGTCCGTCATCCATGTATTCCCAATCTCCGGAAGCCTATTTGTACGACAGTCCTTCTGTTCCCATGGGGTATCAGTCCATTTTTGGTACTTTTTCAGGAGCATCTCCTCATGCTATCGAACAAAAGTTATTAACTGAAAGTAGTGGTACTAAACCGTTGAGTGCAGAATAAATTCTTATGATGTCAGGTCAACCTCAAGGTGGCCAGTTACCGCCTGGGGGGCAACCTCAAGGTACTCAGTATGTGCCTGGGGGGCAACCTTAGGGTACCCATTATATGCCTGGGGGGCAACCTCAAGTTACTCAGTTTACGCCCGGGGGACAACCTCAAGGACAATACATATCTACGGGACAGTATGTTCCTCAAGGTCAACCCCAGACTCAATATGTATCCCAAGGTCAACCTCAGTATCAATATGTACCCCAAGGTCAACCTCAGTATCAATATGCACCCCAAAATCAACCTCAATATCAGTATGTACCTTAAGGTCAACCCCAGTATCAGTACGTGCCTCAGGGTTATCAACCCAAGGTCAATACCCATCACAAGGTTACCAACTGCCTTCTGGTCAATCATATTATCAACCCTACCCTCAACTTGGTTATGGTCCTCAATATCCTCAAGGTCCATACCCCAGAATGAATTTGGTGTGGGATCCATCTCAATCTCAGCAGGTCTTGCAACCAAATGTGCAGTCGTCATCTCAATCTGGACAACCTTTGGTTGCTGGTCCATCTCAGCAACCCGTCCAGTCCACTGTTCAAACTTCTGCGCCTTCTGTAGTTTCTCAGTCTAGGCCTAGAACACCTCGTACTCCGCCTCAAACGTCTGCTGCAACTACTGTAACATCTACTCCATCTACCCCACCTTCTTTTGGAGTATTAGCAGCTCTGGTTTCTACTGTTCCTGTATCTACTCAGACTTCTTTACCTCAGTCTGGATCTACGCTCCAGACCTCGGTCCAGATGCCTGTAGGAAGTACGGTTGTCACTTCTCAACCTCAATTTAATCAACCTCCATACCACGGACATGATCAACCTCAATACAGTCTTGCTGCGTAGCAACCAACCTATCAGTATCAACCATACCCTGGGTATACATATCAACAACCTCAGCAACCCCAGTATGGTCCGGTTAATCCTGGTTTTCCAGGAGGACAAAATATCCCGAATGCAATTCCCATTCCTAGTTATCCTGGATATCCTCCTCCTGGGGCTGGTTTGCAGACCCCAAGTTTCAGGGACCCCAATCGTCAATTACCATTCATCACAACTTTGGACTTACCTGACTTGACGCGCCTTACGAATGATCCAATCAACTATCTTCCGTATTGACCGCCAATGCCGCATAAGTTGCCCAGTGATATTCCGAAATTCGAAGGTAAACTAGGAGAGGACCCATCGAACCATGTGATGACTTATCATCTCTGGTGTGCATCCAACTCCATTTCCGATGATTCTATTCGTTTACGTTTGTTTCAGCGCACTCTAATTGGTCTTGCGACCAAATGGTATATCGAATTACCGCGAGCCACTTTTTATGATTTTAGTCAGTTAGCTACCTCGTTTTTAACTCATTTTCAGTTTCCAGTCAGATATGACAATGGCACGGAGCTATTAACTTTGTTAAAGCGGTCGACATCTACTTACATCTCAAATCATATCCATGAATGGGGACGTCGACGACGTTTAGTGAAGGTTTATATTCCGGATCAAATCTTAGCTGAGTGGTTTGTAAAATCCTTGTTACCTAAGATCACTAAAGATGTAGCTAAAGCCGGAGTAGTTACTGAAGAGCAAGTCATTGCTCAAGCGCAGTACCTTGACTTAGTTTACACTCAGTCAGGTATGTTACATGAGAAGATCCCCAACCTACCTAATCAAAATCAAATCGTTGTTGCTCCTTCAGGGTCTCATGCCGCTGATGGTATGATTGGCACGGTAAATACTAAAAGTAAGAATAAATATTCTAAGAATTCTTCTCCTATAATAACCTTGCCAGATTCCCTGATAGGAGAGTCTTCCACGAAACTTTTCACCGACATTCACGTTGTAGAATCTTCTACAGCTAAACCAAAAATCGGTGGTAAGAAGAAAGGGAAGAAGAATAATAAAGAGAAAATTTCAAAATAGAAACTTGAAAAAGCGGAACCCTTTGATGAAAAGCGCAAACCTTGTTATCCGTGTCTCATTTGTGATGAAGACCATTATACGAGAGACTGCCCTCATCGGGCGGAAGTTGCAAAGATCGTCAAAAGTTCCCAAACTCCTGCTGTCTTGAAGGATCCTTTTCCAGCTCAAGATAGTAAGATGATAGGTTCATCCTCCAGTGCCAATGAAGAACCCATATTGATGATTTCTCATGTAAGGATTGTGACTCGATCGCAAGATTATGGCAGTAAAAGTCATGTTGATGGAAAGGAAGCAAAATCTTCTCATTCAAATCCATCAACCTCAGCTCCCGGTTCCGATCCACTACAGATTGAGAAACCTAACCCGGAATTAGTAATAAAACCGCCCACAAAGGGTGTACTTCGAAAGTCTGCTTTCAATCCACATGCGAAAGCAACTCAGAATTACAACATTTTTGAGGATTTAGTTGTTTCACCCTCAGCAATGTCGGCTTTGGAAGTGTTGCAATCATGTCCAGCACAATGCAAATTACTTTTGTCGGCTGTAGGAGCTGTTGACACTCAGGACCCGAACCTTATAATCTTCGATCTAGAAAATAGTGCACCGCGTCTCCCCCATCAAATGGCTGTCCAAATTCCAGTGATAGTAAAAAACAAACCTGTTCATAGGACTGTGATTGACGAGGGAGCTTCCACGTGCATTATGTCGATACAGTGTTGGAGATCGCTTGGTTCTCCTTCGCTCAATCAATTCCCCACAATTCTTAAGGCCTTTGATGGCCGTGGGTTTCATCCTTTCGACATTTTATAGGATCTACCTATAGGGGTTGAAGGAAAAATTGTTAATCTAGATGTGGAGGTGGTTGATGCTCCTCTAGATTACAACCTTCTCTTGGGTCGTAGTTGGTCCTATGCTATGATAGTTGTTGTCTCATCAGTCTTTCAGCTTATCAAGTTCCCTCACAATGGAAAGATCGTAACTATAGACTAGTTGCCATACTTTTCATCCGACCCATCCTCTGCTGAGAGTATTCAGCATGTTGGCAAAGCGACGATCCCTTATAAGGATGTTGGTGTAGGGTTAGTTAAAGATTCCGGTTTACTGGGCACTTTTCCTTTCCCTCCTATCAACGCATTGTCTACTACTGCAACAATTCATATGATTTCATCAGGAACCATCGTTAATGATGATCCCTGGATCATCCCTTCTGAAATTGAGTTAGACTCATTTGGTACTCTTATGCCTTTGAGTCCGTATGAAGTTGCGTATAAGACCGTGTAGTTGTTTTCCGACCCAATATCAACCCAAATCGACTTTATGAAGAAAGTCCATGAAGACTCATTTTCAACATCAACCTCGGAATTAAAAATGTTTTCCGAACTTGTTCATTCAGATGAACAAATTCATGAAATACTATGTGTCCATGAGTTACCATGGGAATATCTACATCACAGATCTTCATTTTTACCCGAGAGCGATCGTTTTGAAAACAATTTTTCATCAATCTTTACAACTGAATATGTTAAGGATGCTCAGAATCCAATGAAACATCCTGATTCTGAGTTAAATTTGGGCAATATTTCTAAAACTATTCCCCTTGACATTTCACTTAAGCCTGGAATTATTGAAAACGTTCATATAGGTGCCTCTTGTATGGACGATGAAATCAAAACATACAAGGCCCTATTTCAAGAATTTCGTGACGTGTTTGCCTGGTCCTATGAGGAAATTCCAGGAATCGATCCAGCAATCATAGTTCATGAAATTAAAACCTACCCAGACGCTAAAACCATTCGACAACGTTTGCGTTTGATTCACCCAAGAAAAGCTACTGCGATTAAAGTAGAAGTTGAAAAACTATTGAAAGCAGGTTTCATTTATCCGATCCTATTAACGGATTGGGTATCGAATATTGTTCCCGTGAACAAAAAGAAAGGGACAATAAGAATCTGTATCGACTATAGGGATATTAATCGATCATGTCCAAAAGACAATTACCCTACACCCTATATCGATCAAATCATTGATGATTGTGCCGGCAGTGAAATTTTCTCCTTTATGGATGGCTTTTCGGGCTACAATCAAATCAATATTCTGCCTGCCGATCAACCAAAAATGACATTCATTTGTACATGGGGAACATTTGCTTATTGCAAATTACCTTTTGGCCTTAAGAACACCGTTGCAACTTTTCAACAGGCTATGTCTTACGATTTTCATGATATAAAACACATTGTGCAGCCTTATCTTGATGACTTGCCTGCTCATTCTTTACATAGAGTTGATCACCTCGTCCATTTACGAGCAATCTTCATGAGGTGTAGGCATTATCGAATTCAGTTGAATCCCCACAAGTGCGTGTTTTGCATTGAAACGGGTCGATTACTGGGATTTGTAGTTTTGAAAGCTGGCATTCATGTCGATCCTTCGAAGGTCGAAGCTATCATCAAATTGCCTCCTCCTTCGAGTCTTCACCAACTCCAAATTTTGCAAGGGAAAGAAAACGTTTTACGTCGATTTATCCCTAAATACGCTGAGATTACAAAGGGTTTTACCCGGTTGTTGAAACAAAATGCTTCATTATTTTGGGATGAGATAGTTGAGAAATCTTTCGATGCTTTAAAACATGCGTTGACCCATGCACTGCTGTTGCATCCTCCCAACTACAACCAGGACTACTACTTGTATCTCGCCGCTTCCTATTCCACCATTGGAATGGTGTTAGTTCAGGAAGATGAATCTGGTATGGAACATGTGATATATTACCTTAGTCGCACGTTGAATCTAACTGAGCTAAAATACTCACATGTGGAGAAATTGGCATTGGAAGTTGTTCAAGTTGTCCAACGATTTCATCATTACATTTTATTACGCAAAACTACGGTCATTTTCGATTACAACCCTATGATCTATATTTTGACCAAGCAGTTGCTGGGGGGAAAGTACTCCAAATCGATTGTCATCTTGCAGGAGTTTGATTTGGAATTTGAAAAGTCCGAGTCAAAGAAATCTTTAGTTTTTGTGGAACTTATGTGTGACTTCCCACGTGTTGATACAGAAACTGTGGCGGAGGAGCCCATTGCGGACGAATCCTTGTTTTTGATCAGCACTTTAGATCCATGGTATGGAGATATCATCACTTATCTCCAAACCCAAACCTTTCGACCTGATATTTCATGATCCGACCGTCGGAAGGTCCGATTCCAATCCCAACAATTCAAAATTATTGGAGATACTCTTCATCGCCCAGGGGAAGACTCTATTTTTCGACGTTGTTTCACTCATGAGGAAGCCGAAAGGGTCTTAAATGACTGTCACTCTGGAGCGTGTGGCAGTCGTATGTCTGGGTATGCCACTGCCCAAAAGATATTGCACGCTGGCTATTTCTGGCCGTCTTTGTTTAAATATTGTATTACTGCGGTCCGAAAATGCCACAATTGTCAAATTTTTTATCGAAAGATGCACGCTCCACCTACTCCTCTTCACCTTATAATTGCCATTGGTCCTTTTGCCAAATGGGGTATCGATTATTACATGTAACCCTCACTCGGCTAGGGGGCATGCGTACATTATCCTTGTGGTAGATTATTTTACTAAGTGGGCCGAGGCGATGCCTACAATTGAGGCAAATGGCAAAACAACTGCAATTTTCATATTCAATCATATAATTGCTAGGTTTGGTGTTACACAAGCGATTATCACTGACCATGGGCATCATTTTCGAAACGTTATGATGACAGAACTTATAGACCAACTTCGCTTGCGTCACGACAGTTCAACTCCTTATTATCCGCAAGCTAATGGTCTGGTTGAAGCTATCAACAAATTCTTAGTCATCATGATCCGACGAATCATTGGGATTCATCGGTCGAACTGGCATAACATGTTATTTTCAACGTTGTGGGCATACCGAACCTTAGTCAAAACATCAACAGGGTTCACTCCTTTCCAACTAGTTTATGGTTTGGAAGTTGTGTTACCTATTGAGTGCGAAATCCCGTCATTGTGAATGGCCATCGAACTACTTCCAGCTACTTCTGAAGAGGAAAGACGTTTATTATACTTAGCTTAGCTAGATGAGAATCACCGCGATGCTGCATTAGCGATCGAATCTCATGCCAAATGTATTAAGGCTCAGTATGATCGAAATGTAACCCCTCGAAATTTTTCGGAAGGAGATTTAGTCCTTTTCTACAATCAAGCAAATGATAAATTAGGCGCTGGGAAGTTCGTGCCTATGTGGCATGGTCCTTTTGTTGTCAAGCGAAAGCTAGCAAAAGGGGCCTATGAATTGGTAGACTTTGACGGGGTATCTTTAGGTAAACCCAGAAATGGTTTTTACCTGAAGAGATATTATGCTTAAAGCGAGTGTGGAGATTTTTTTAGTTAGGATAGTTTTTCTTCTAGCTGGTTTGTTTTAGATTAAAAGTGTGCTTAGTTTAGAGATTGAGTTTTCCGTCATTATTCTTGCTTATATTGGTTTTACATTTGATGTTGCAGATGTCGACGCCTCTTCAAACATATATTGGTTTCGCTGATGGCGCTTGTCGTAGTACACGAAATATTTCTTCCACAGCTTCGGTTATCTATTCGACCTCTGACGAGTTGGTATCTATGCATGGGGTAAGCCTCGGTCAAACAAAAAACAGCATTGCAGATTATAGTGCAGTGGTGGAGTTATTATCTGAGTCTATTTCATTTGGGATTCGGAGTTTGATAGTGAGGTTAGATTCTGAACTCGTTGTATTACAGCTTAATAGAGTATACGCCATTAGAAATCCATTTTTATTAAGATTATTTTTGAGAGTGCATCTCTTGGAACGTGAATTTGACTATACTGAATATCACCATATTCCAAGATCTTTAAATACATTAGCAGATGCAATTACTTCTCAAATGTTAAGTAGACATGTGCAATAATCATACAAGTAAATTTAAAAACATTCCATAACATGTTTAACAAGACAAGCTGGTAATAATGATATCCTATATATAGGAGTGTGTCAAAATAATACATCATCCTCGATCATAGGTTGAAAAGCACCTTATGATCGGCAAAAATGGTAAGTACAAAAAAGCAAAAATGTCATATGTGACTAGAATAGGCGATCTTCCCATCACTGGTGATGATCTCGATACGAAACCACTACACGGGCCACCTTACAAAGGAACCTCCTAAAAGGTCCTGGGACTCCAATCACATAGCGTTGAAGTCGACGAGGGATGTCATCTATACTGGTCTTGGGCATGTCCCCTGTCAGGTGCTCTAAATGGCTCTCCAACTCGACCAAGGTCTTTGCTGATTCATCCTGTGGGGCTGGAGCCGGTGCAACTGGTTGTTTCCTCTCGTAAGGCCGGAGAGCGGCTGGTCGCCGTGGACCCACATCTGCATTTGAAACTTTTTACTATCAGTTTTGGGACGATATAAAAACAACTAAAAATTAAATTAGGAAAAATGTTGAAAATGATTTTACCTCCATCATCCCATTGCTCTCCTGGTGGAAGAGCCATGTCTAGGTCTCCACGAAAATCAACCCCAGCATAAGGAAAGTCCTAGATATAAAAAACCTGGTTTTCCATCCATTGGAAATAATCAGGTTTGAACCGAATGACCTCGGTCCCCTCATCAGGATGACGGGGCATAACTGCAACCCATCGCATCAGTTTGGGTTCTCGAGGAAGCCCAACTCCAACAGTAAGGTGCTGTGGGATCAGCATCGGAACCCTCTCCAGGACAAAACTCACAATTATCTCCCCATAACCAAAGGTCTTTAGCTGTTCGTTTTTGGCCCTGGTCAGTTGGCCCTTCACATTGGCCAACACAGCATCGCACCAGTTGAAAATGGTGCCTCGAAAGCAATCAACTGCCATCCGCATCTGGGATCCGGTGGCAATGTGTAGCGCTGCACTGTCGCAGAGTCTGGTAACTTTGAATGCAATAACCATGAGTTCAGGAAGGGATATGGTTTTGATATCTATCCCTTTGTCCCGGTTCTGGATATTGCAGAACTCTAGGCGGAGGCTCTCGACAGACTGGCCACCTGCCCTGGGCCCAAATAGAGTCAAGTGTTCACCCCTCCTGGGCAAACCAGTCAAGAAGTATATATCAGCTGGCTCGATTTCAAGCTGGTGTCCACCAATAAAGAAGCATTGGTCATGTATACTCCATATATCAACCAGCCACTGCAAAAAGTCCACCTGGACCCTCATGCCAGGTATGGCCCAGAACTTGTACAAGCCACATGCCTTCAATGCATCGATCGAAGGTTGATGATTCATCGCGGTGAGGTCCACATCCTCGTGCTCCCGTTCTCGCCAATCAAGCATGATGTTATCCTACAATCAAGTAAAAAGGCGAATTAGAATATGCAAAATTGATTTCATTGGGTATTTTTTGAGTTAGTTAGGTTTTTGTAAACCTATGCGCAGGGTACGCACCCCCTTGCTAGGGACAGTGCGTGGGGTCCGCACCTTGCCTTCACGGCAGGTGTGTACCCCCAACTTTTTGCCCATTGCAAAAAAGTCGGGGTACGCAGGTCCCCTGTGGTAAACCTACGGGCCCCTACGCGCGGGTTTTCAAACCTAAAAACCTCCTAAAAACCAAAATTAAACCCTAAAAAACAATTTCAAACGGACAAAAATGAAGAGTAGGATGATGTGGATTACCTGGAGGAGACGGCGTTCGATTCCGACGGACGGATTTTCCGCAATATTCACGGGAAGTTTCTGGTCAAAAGCCCTTTTTTTTCTCACCCAAATCTCAAATGGTAAAAATGAATGGTAAAAAGTCCTTTTTATAAGTTTTTTGGGTAAATAAATTCTAAATTTGTTTATGTTTCACTTTAGAAAGGTGTTTTTTGCGACATTTTTACCCATTATTAAACAGGTATGAGTAATGTTTGAGTTTTTTGTTCAGGATAACAGATTCTTCAGGTGAAATTGGTCATTTTCAAAGAAAAAACATTAGAGTCACCTTTAATCTCTTTTCTGACTCCTAAAACATGAAAAGATTGCCGAGCTTTTCTTTTTAAGCTCGTTTAAACGGAACTAAAAAGACGGTCCTCTTACAGCCTTTTTCTGACCGTAAAAACACGAAAAGGTTGCCGGGTTTTTGTCGTTTAAAATTCAATATTGGTCATAAAACGACGTGTCATTGATCGCTTTTCTACTTTTTCGTATCAGAGGCACTAATTACGAAAAGTACTCCTTGGTCGTAAAAGATCAAGC
>APFE030761698.1:0-18037 GCA_000404065.3 Pinus taeda | reverse complement strand
TGGGGATTTCATTAGGATGAAAAGGTGAAATTTTGGAGGCTTTTATGTGAGCTACCATCATTTTATCAAGACAAAATATAATTTAATTAATTTAATACTTTGAAGGAAGCCATGATGAAGGAAAAATAGTTTTATGATTAAAATATAGATCTGGTAAAATTTGTTTGGGGAATTGTTAGAATTTCCATCAATACATACATTGATTTCTCTAATAACTTGATGCATGGATCTGCCCTACTATATGAGATTTTATTTATGCACACCAAAGTTGAAAGAGTTGTAGATGTAGCTAGAAGAGTTGTTGAATAAGGGGTACATAAAACAAACTGTTTTGTATTGATGTGCCCTGATCATTTTTGTGAATAAAAAGGCTATAACTCTAAGGTTATGTATTTCATTTAAACAACTAAACAAGGTTACCATAAATAAAAAATACCATTTTCCAAGGATTGATAACCCTTTTGATAAGCTAAAAAGAGCAATGATTTTTTCCAATATTGGATGACTTGAGGTTAGGTTATCATCAAGTGTGAATCAAAGAAGAAGATACTAGAAAGACTACAACATATATTCTTTATTATTATGTGGTGGTGCCATTTTGATTGAGAAATGTGCTACCTACTTTTATGTGCTTGATGAATGGAGTGTTTATAGATTATCTATACCAATATATTATTGTCTTCTTGGATGATATTCTTATCTATTATATGATAGAGGAGGAGCATGACCAACATTTGGGGATTGTGCTATAGGTATTGAGAGAGGATCAATTGTATGCGAAGTTGAGCAAGTGAATTTTATATTAGAGACAAATCCACTATTTGGGCCAAATTGTTTCATAGGAAGGCATAACAATGGACCTAGAAAATATTAAGACAATTAAAGAATAGCTAGTAATGAAGAATATTTCAGAATTAAGTTATTTTATGGGTATAGCTTGCTATAATATGAGATTCATTACAGGTTTTCCAAAGATTTGATATAAAAAATACTTCATTGCAAGAGAAATGAATAAAGTTTGAATGGACTGCAAAGTGTGAGAGAAATTTTTAGCACTTAAAAGATTTATTAACTAGTGCACCAATCTTAAAAATTATTGAACTAGATCAGGATTTTGTTGTGTGAAAAGGTGCATGTAAAGAAGGTCTTGGTGAATTCCTTACCTAAAATGGACATTTCATATGATTTGAGTTAAGGAAGTTGAAATAAGATGACAAAATTTATGCTACTAATGGCTTGGATCTTATAGCTATTGACCATGCACTAAAAATGTGCAGACACTATCTCATGGGAAGAAAATTTGAGTTGAGGATAAACCACAATTGTTTGAAACATCAGTTTTAGTATCCAACACTAAATGCAAGACAAATTTTATGCTTGTAATTCCTCAACAAACATGACTTTTAAATCATGCACATCAAGGGAAAATAAAACAAAGTGGCTAATGCATTCAACTTGAGAGTGCATGGTAAGCTGCAACCATAAGCATGTACAAAATGCAATTAAAAGATAGAATTTGGGAGGCTATAATAGAAAACCAACCTTATGTGTAGGTTAAAGAAGGCTAATACTAGGATAATGTAAAACATTAATTTAAATATTACAAGATGAAAGAGGATAGGATCCTCTTGTATAGTAACAAATTCCATGTTCCTTATTCTTCATGATTGAGAAAATTATGCTAAAAATTATGCTTAATGTACTATATATGGGACATCCAATGTACGAAAAAACCATTGTAGTTAGATGAGGCCAATAATTTTGGCCTCATGTGAAGAAGGATGCTATGATTATATTGCAATGTGCATGGAATGTCAAAAGATAAAGGTTGAGAATAGACATCTAATAGGATTTCTACATCCATTTACCATTCCTAAATGGAAATGGGAAGTACTTTCTAGTGGTGGATAAGATTACAAAGATTGCACATTTTATTCTAGTTAAAATGATTGATAAGGCATTTAATATTTTAGAAATTTAAATGAAGGAATCTGTAAGGTTCTATATTGTGCCTAAATCAATAATGTTGGATAGAGATTTCAAGCTTAATTCTAGTTAGTGGAGGGAATTGCTTAAAGTATTTGGGGAAAATACAAAATTCAACACATTATATCATCTAGAGTCAAATGGATAGATAAAGAGGATCAACCAAATAATTGAAGATATGATAAGAATGTACATAATGGAAAAACCTACCAACTGTGAAGAACATCTTTATTTGGTTGAGTTTGTCTATAAAAATAGGTATTAGGCACTGTTGAAGATAAGCTTGTTTGAAGCCATGTATGGAAAAATATGCAACACCATTGAGGTAGGATAACATATTAGATAGAGCAATTATTGGGCCATAATTGTGAATAGAAATGGATGAATATGTGATAAATACCAAGTATAAATTAAAGGTTTCTAAAACATGTAGAAAAGCTATGTAGATAAAGGAATCCCACATAGAGAATTTAATGTGTGAAATCATGTGTTTTTTAAAGTAAAAACTAAAAGGATCTCATTAAAATTGGGAAGCTACCTAAAGTTGATATCTAGATATTGTGAGCTATTCAAAACTATATAAAGAATAGGCTTAGTTTCATATTGCATTGCCTACATCCATGGGAATTAATATTGTGTTCTATGTGCCTTTATTTATTTATTTATTTTTTCAAAGAAAAATGCATGCGAAATCTATTAAAAAATATAGTTAGGATCCATCCTAGAACCATTAACTTTCTTCAAAATTACCAATGTTTCTTACTGGATTGAGATTGAGCATGGAGACCCAATCTAATATACCAAGTAATTACCCAATGATACATAAATTTTAGTCTCATTCCAGCTAATTTTTTTTCTGGAATACTCCCAATAACTAAATGCATTTACATTTCATTTTCACTAATTTATTTTATTAACTAGAGGGGTTTACATTGCATTAATTGAAAGACCTCATTGATTTGAGCTTGACTTACAAGTTTTTTATTTAATTATGCTTTCGCTTCCTTGACTTCCTTCTTAGAGTATCTACCTTATCCTCTTTTGGAACTTCCCATTTCTTGGATTTTGTTTCGTCTCCTCATTTCATTTTTTAACCTGTTTAGTTAATACCTTCTTAGTGCTTGCCTTTGATTCTTTTGGTGGGCATGCTTCACATTTTTTTCTCCTTATTCCCTACCGATTTGTTAACTTGTTCTAAAACTGAAGAGTTTTGATTATTGATCTGAGATTTGGGTAGGAGTTTCTCCTTTTCCATCGAAATTGTTTCTTCTGCAGGTTCTTTTTCATGAATTTACTCCTTTTCTTTTGGAGTTACTTCTTCCTCCTCTGGAAACTCTTTTTTCTTATTTTTTGTAATGATTTTCTTCCGTTTTCTTCTTGTGCCTTGTGATTTTCTTCTTGAGACTACAAGACCTCAAAAGCGCTTTCTAAGGTCAAAACTACATTTTTGCCCAGTCTGAATTGGGATTTAGAGGTTGTTAGATTCCTTTTTATCCTTCCCTTTTGTTGATTTTTCCATTTCTCTTCTTTACTTGATGTCATATCTACCCCTTTCCCATATTGTGACTTCTTGCAATCCCTTGAAAAATGGAAATATTCGTGGTAGTAATTGCATTTGAAAGGTAATTGCTCATAGTCAAGAGTCTAACAATGGGACCATTCTCCATGTGTGAGATTTATTTATAAGGGAAATCCTTTCTCTAGATCTACTTCAATGCAAATATTTGCACATGTAAACTAGAATCCTCTGGATTTAGCCCTATCCAGATATTTTCCCATCCCATTTCCAATTGCTCACAAAGAATCATCAGTCCAACATGAAAGCAAGAGTTGAGGGAGCTTGACTCCAACATGAACTACATGTTATATATCTTCATCTAAATCAAAATCTAGTGGCTATTTGTTAAAATACATACCTAGGACCCTAAAAAAATAAGGTCCATTTCGACAAATTAGATCATTGTATTCCTTAAAGTCAAATAGGAAGGAAAAAAACTCATTCTCGCATGCATACATCACAATATTATCTTTCATCAATGGCTTCCAATTTTTCTCCAACCATAGCTCCATGGATCTTGGGGATGGCCAAATTAATGTGAAATTCCCCACTAAATATTATTATGAATAACCAAGGAAATTCTTTGAAACCTCGTGGAAAGGGACATTAAGGGAATAATCTTCGCCTTCTTCATAAATTTTGCATGCACCTCCTTAGATTTTGTTTTTGGAAGAGTGAAGCTGTGAGAGCCTGAAAGGACACAAATTCATCCACCGACGAGGGAAAAATCCCTTCCAAAGTAGTCATTTCAAATCAAATATCACACCTGCTTAAAACAAGACATAGCAAAAAATACCTTCATACCTCTGAAACGTCAACGCTAGCTTCTGTGGGATCTCGATCTACTAAAGAGAGGAAATGATGGCTACACACATTTAATGGCTGGACAACAATTCCCAAAATTTGAAAATTCAGAAAACAACAACCTTATTCACCAAAGTTGTAATGGAAAACTATAAAGCATCTATGCATGAAACTACAAAATTCAGTGACTAGGGAAACCCTAGCGACTAAGAAATGAATGTCGTATATCTTAACATATCTTATTTTCACCTCATATTGTTTTTTATGTGTCTTTATTAAAAACAAATTGCTTGGTCTGCTTGGGGTATCTCAATTGGTAATGACCATGGAAATGAAGTCTCACCAAACTGGAAGTCTTGGGTTCAAGTCTTGCGCTATCCCCCCTGATCAAGGTGAGAAGTTCGACATGATGAAGATGTATTCCTACCAAGCTTACAAAAAAAATTTGCTTGGATTATTACTTAATGAAGAAAAGAGAGATTAGAGAAAGAGTTGAAGAAACCCTAGCCACCTCCTTGATGGTTTCAGGTTCTAGAGGGCTTGACCCTCTGACTCCTCCTCCTAATCCTCATATCAATGCATTGGATTCTAATGGTTTGACGTTATAACGCTCCAAGCTAGCCATATTTGGTAAGAAATTAGATGATGTCTTGAAAATGCAATTCATGTCAATAAATCCCACATAATGGGTTGTAGGCTAGTGGAGAGAGGTATGATTAAACATTTTATGGGATTATGGCCCTTGTCGCACTATCTGAATCTTTGGGTGGATAAAAATTGGAGACCCATGATTGAAGGACAACTTTATGTTTCCTTCTGTGACAACATTAGGTTTCCTTCTATGGGAGGGATTTTTTTTCTTTCCTATTTGAAAAGAAAGCAGATTGAGGTATAAATGTTTTGAAGTGGGGCATATTTTATGGGGGCTCAGGATTTTTATCTAGATCAATGGAGTTTGGATTTCAACGCAAGAAATTTTGCCCCATCAGCTATTCCTATCTAGGTTAAATTTCCATATTTTCTCCTTCACTATTGGAATGAGGACACCTTTAGGAACATTGGAAATATATTGGTTGCTATATCGATTAGGAAAAGCCACAAAAAGATATGCAATCTTGTGCTAGGATTTGTGTAGATGTTGATCTTGATAAGGGACTCCCATAGGAAATAAATGTCTAACTTGACTCATTATCAAGAAGTAGATTATAATCACCTACCATTTAAATGTAAGGACTATCATGAATATGGGAATTTTTTACCAAAGATATCCAAAAGTGGAATAAATTTGGATAAATAATAAGGAAAACAATGGTGGCACACCAAAAATAATAAATGGTTCCCCCCTAGAAAAATACACACACAAGGGCACATGAAGGATATGGATTGGGATCTAAAGGCCCTCCTATAGCAAGAACAAAATTTTGGTAGGGAAAAAATGTGATTCCCTCAATCACATGTACAAATAAGGGGAAATCCCCTATCCATTTGTAGCAAGAGATCCAATTGGGCAAATCCCAACATGCAATATCTACAGGTCAAAATGACATGCCTCCCATCAAAGATGTTCCAACTCAAGAAAATTTAGTCATGGAGAAAGAGACTACACTAGTAGAGGAATACGTATTTCATTCCCTTGGAAATACTATGGACCATCAAGGATCTTTGGTTTCTAGATTTTCAATCAAAAAATCAGAGGGTAAGATAGTCCATGAAAAAACACATAAGAAAGTAGGCCAACACACTAATAGAGATGTTACAAGTGCACATGTAGAGGGGTTAAAGAGCCAGGCTCTCAAAGGTCATTGGAAGAGGCCTTTCAAATAACCCCTAAATAAACCCAAGACAAGGACTTAGGGGTAGAAAAATAAGCCACACCTACAAAAAAGGTTGAAGATGCTAATGCTTCCTCCTCTCTATCCTTTTCATAAGTGTTAAATAAAAACTCAGGTCCCTCCCCTCTTTTGATAAGATGTAGTAAAGGCCACAAAGAAAGAAACTCCAACTCACATAAATATCCAAGCTTCTTAAATTTACTCGGAGCATATTTTAATCATTCCTGATCATGCTATGTTTTTTTATTAGTTTGTGTAAAGGGACCAAAAATGTAATCGCAACTCTTGCTAGTTAGTATGTGTTCTACATTTTGTCAAATTTTCCAAGTATTTTGGCATATTTACACATATAGGCATAATGGTTTAGATATCAAAGAAGTCATAATTTTTTATCCGCTGAACATTCCAAGGGGTCATGTGTGTGAGTGAGATAGCTGGGATAACCCCTATTTTGTTGTAATTTATGTGTCCACAATGAATATTTTTATCATTGGAATGATAAGTTAATATAAATTTTATTCTAATAAGATTTTAACTTATCACTTTTATATGGAGGTACCTTGTAAGATTTAATCATTGGAATGATAAGTTAATTTGAAGGGGAAAATCACCGTCCATGTGTGTTATTCATTTATTACTTCTATTGTCCATTTTTTAGCTATATGTGTGATTTTTTCATGTTAAGAAATATTCATTTATATGATTAAATAAGTTCATATTAATTGTATTTAATTAAGAGAAACATAGGGCAATAGTCATCTAGGGATTCAATATTTACAAAATATTAGAGTATGTATCTTATTGAGATGTTTAACGGTTTATAGCAATAGATAAACTACCGAAAGAAAGGACCAATAGTTAGAGGGTTTCATTTTTGTTGCTTGAAGGAATTCTTGTAGGGAATAATTTTTTTATTTTTATTTTCAGATTTGGAAAGTTTGCGCAATTGATCTCAAAGATGGTAGCAACTAACCTCAATATAAGGATAGATTGGATGGTTCCCCAATTTTTTTCCCTATGATTGTTATTGGAAGAAAATGATATACGAGATATCTTCAAGGATGTTGTGTCTCCAGCTGAAAATATGTAGTAATTGGTAGCAAATAAGAATAAGTGAAGGAAAAGTGGATGATCTTTGATGTCATGAAGGATCACCTAATTCCTCATATATCTAAGAATAAATGACAAAGGAGATGTTTAATTCCCTAGTTATCCTCTACTAGAGTGAGGACATTAATTGAAACATGAGATTGTGGAGGAAATTAAAATTCATAGAGAGGGCCAAATAAGAAATCATTTCCAGCTACTTAATCATGATCATGTAGATCTATGATAAAATTGTAGTAATTTGAGAGAAGTTTATTGATGCATAGTTAGTGAACAAGGAATTTAATGAATTCCCAACTCCATGGGAACTATTTATCAAAGGTAATATTGCTCAAGAGAACTTTCCTAACTTTGAGAAGCTTTGAGATGATTGTATCCAATAGGAAACTCAAATGGATTCAAAGATCAACAACAAGGGTGGTGACAATAATCTACCCCAATTGGTTAAACCAATAAGGGAATAGTTAAAGAACACAGCATGGGTAATGGAAAGAGTGAGGATTCAACCTTATAGAGAGGGAAGAAGGAATTGAGTAAAACGAATTGTTTCATTTGTCATAGGTTTGGCTATTATGCATCATAGTGTTTAGAGAAGAAGGGAAATAGGAAGAACCAATAGAAGTAAGTAGTGGCCTTTGCAGAAAATCAAATGAACAAGTTTTCTTCTAAGTTTGGGGAATATTTCTTAATGGTATATTGCATCTCTACTAATATGGTTCCAAGGAACATTTGGTATGTGGAAAATGGAGCATCTAGGCACATGACATAAACCCATGAGTTATTTTGAATTCTAAACAAGTAGGATTTTAGAGTCTAGGTTGAGCATAGTGAAGGTTGCAATTAACCAATAACAGGAGTTGGCACTGTTCCCTTCCAACTCCCGTCAAGTAGCCTTTTAGACTTTGATGTTTCTTTGTTTATTCTAGGTCTCACAACGAAATTTCTTTCAATTTCAGTTATGGAAGATAAGGATTTTGTATTAGAGTTCAAGAACCTATAGGTCCTTGTTACACTAAAGGAATCTAACCTAGAAGTATCATAGGTAATAGGGTTTGGGAAGGAAACTTGACTAGGTTAAATGGTGAACCTATTCAATCCCTAGTTCATAACACATACAACTTGTGTGAGTTATGGAACAAGAGGATGGGGCACTTGCATTATAAAGCATTAACTATTTTGAAGGAGATATTTGTAGGTATTATATAGTTTAGCATTGAGTAGTAGAAAGTATGCATAGAGTGTGCACTTGGATGAATTTTGACGCTAATTTCCCAATAGTGGGCACAAATCTAAGTGGATTCTAGACCTAGGGTAGTCTAATGTATGTGGACCAATCTTAGTAGCATCAACCAAAGGGAGCATGTACTATGTTTCCTTCATTGATCATTTATATCTCAATACATGGATCTACCTCTTAAATATAAAGGATGAATTCTTTAGTAGGTTTTAAGAGTTTAAATCTCTTATTGAGAACTAGATTAGGAAGAAGATCAAGGTTTTGAGATAATATAATGGGGGGTAGTATACCTTCAACGAGTTCAATAAATTATTCAAGGAGGAAAGAATCAAGAAGGAGATAACTATTTCATACAAACCATAGTATACTGGGGTTACAAAGTGAAATAATATGTCCATCATAACAATCATTAAGGCCCTAATTCATGATTGGGATTTGCTAATGTTTCTTTGGAAATATGCATGTGACATAGTAGTCTACATCCAAAACAAGTATTCTCATAAGAGCATGGGGAAAGGACATTAGAGAAGGAATTCATTGGTGTGAAGAAAGAGGTGATTCATTTTTTCATATTTAGTTGTATAGTCTACATCCATGTACCTATGGAAAGGAGGACCAAGTTGGAGCCATCCAATGAGAGGGCCTTATTTCTGGGTTATAGTGAAACTTCAAAGGCCTATAAGGTTTATATTCTAGAGTATAGGAAGACAACAATAAATAGTGATGTAAAGTTTGAGGAAGGATTTGCATCCAAAAAATCACAAGAGCCCATTCTACTAATATATTATGAGGAATAGGAAGATTCAAAGGTTGAGTCAAGGTCATCAAAGACACCAAAAATTTCCAATTCAGGACAATAACCTTGAAGTGAGGAGGAGGAGGAGACAATAGCCCCTTCAAGTTCTATCACAATACCTTAGTGGTTCGAAAAAACATTGAGGGATGCTTAGGAGTATGTTGGGGGTATGGCGAGCACATTTAGGGAGGCCAAACCTTTGAATATTTTCCCTAGTTACATGGAATTAATGTGTATCATAATTGATTCTAATCCTTCTAGTTTTTAGGAGGTGGTAGATCAATAGGTATGGCAGGATGTCATGGTGGAGGAGTGAACCTCCATGATGAATAATGATGTTTGCAACATATTTCCAAGGCCAAATGGGAAGTTAATAGTAATTCCAAGTGGCTCTGTAAAATCAAGCATGCTAAATATGGAAACATCCAAAAGTTCAAGGTGAGGTTTGTGGCAAGAGGATTCTCCCAAAAAGAGGGAGTAGACTATGACAATAATTTTTCTCTAATCACCACGTACACTTCCATTAGGGAAGTTATATATTTAGTTTCATTTATGGGATGGAGGATAAATTAGATGGATGTTAAGACAACTTTCCTTAATGGGATCATTGAGGATGAAGTGTGCATAGAGAATCCTTAAGGATTTGAGCTAAATGGGAAGAAGTCCCATGTGTGTAGGCTTAAGAAAGTATGGTATGGACTCAAGCAGTATTAAGGGCATGCCATTCTAGGATCAATGGATATTTTCTAAGTATGATCTTCACCAAAAGTGAAGCAAATCCTAAATTATATTATATACTTGTTGGAATATTATACTTATTTTGATGCTATATATAGATTATTTTTTTCTTACATGTAGAGAATCTCATTGCAAGGTCTAAAGGATATATGGAAGATGAGTTAAATATGAAGGAGATCAACATGATGCATTACTTCTTGGATTTGGAGGTTTTGTATAAACCAAGGGAGATATTCCATGGGCATGCTAAATATGCAGTTGAGATCCTAAATAGACTTTGGATGGAGGACTACAAAGCTATGCCACACCATTATTACTAATGTGAAGTAGGTGATGACTTCAAATTCATAAATGGTGGATCCCATGTTGTATAGATAGGAACCCAATAAGTTACGTAATGTATTTGGTCAACAACAAACCAAATGTATGTTTTGCAATAAAAACCTTGAGTGAGTTGACGGTGGAGCCAAGGCCAGAGCATTAGGTAGAAGTAAAAAATATTCTTAGATATTTGAGGAACAATATGGAGTATAGTTTGAGATATCCTGGATATGGTGAAGTTGATTTTTAAGGGTATATAAACATAAATTAGGAAAATACTGTAGTATATAGAATGATACCTATGGGTATTGTTTTAGCTTTGTATCAGTGGTGGTATCCTGGTCCAATATGAAGTCATGCAAATAGCAAGAGGCAACATGCAAAAGGCATCCCATGATTTAGGGAGATACTTTTAGCAGCTAAGGGTTACATGCAAAGTTGTTTTAGAAGTTTCCCTCCAAGTGTTGCTTTTTCCTAGATTTGTGGCATGCGCGTCATGAGACAAAAATTATTTATTTGATGCATGATATCTCATTCATTCACATCAATCTTAGAGCTTTGACATCCCACAACACATCTAGGACTCTGCAACACATCTGGCTCAACTATTTACGGGTAAGTGGTCTCAACTTGTCCTTTTCAGCATTTCTATCACTTTATGTGTATTCACTTGTGTGAGTGTTGTTTGCTTGATTTCTTTGAAATCTTGCTATCATTTACATGTATACTAGCTTGTTCTAGCTCTATTTCAATTTTTTTTCCTATCTCACTGTTGTCGCATGCATGAAACTGATTTTCACAGACGCTTGCCCAACTGACGAACTGCATCACCCACATGCATGTTGATTTGTTTGTTGAATATTTCATTCATTCTTCGCATGTATTATCAATCATTTCTGCTATCACTTAGTATCGCCATGCATTTACTCTCTTAGTTGCTTTGCATTGCCCATTAGCGAGTCGAACCAACCTTGGCCTGAGCTCTACCTTCGCCAATGCTGCATTGCACAATCTAGGGAAGGAAGGCTCACCTTCCTCCCCATAAATGTACATTCTTTCCCAACACTAGCCTTCAAGACTATTTTGTGAATTTTTGGAGGACAATGGCACCTTGGCCCAATAAATTGCGCAAATATTTCCCTAGGCCAACAGTCCTTCCCAACTAGAATTGTGCATTGCGTAATCCCAACAGCCAGCTGTCCGACTGGGTTTTGCATTTCGTAGATCTAGCAACCAGTCCTGCCTCCCAGACAACCCAGACTACCTTTTGCACTATTCTAGCATCCAATCACCTAGCTTCCTAGAAAAATTTGCACAAACTTTCTCTTCAGTTTCCCAGATATGTGTTGTGTCCTTCCCCAAATTTACTTTGTTTCCACTAACATATTTCTTTCCATGGATGCCGCTTTTTTCCAGATCGTTAAGGTTTTCATCTGTCCCAGTGGCTTCCAAGGGAACAGTATCAGTATGGATCTTGCAACCTTTTGGGCACGAGATTATGATGAGATGTATCAGATGTCAGATCCCGTAACGGTCATGAGTCCTCCATTAAGATTTCCCAGTAGCAGAGGTAACTCTAGAGACATTTTGAAGGATTGGGTAAAGGAGCTAGCTCGTTTCAAGAGGAGACCCAACCAGATCTACAAGACAAAGATATTGAGGAAGGCATACGAATAATTGGTATTATTCGCATGTCGACTGAGTGGCCAAGAAAGCACTAAAACCTTTCCTCAGAGTTGGGTGATCACATTATACCAACTGGCTAGAGAAGAAAGACCATGCAACTGGTCCGACATACTGGCTCATTAGCTGAAGGAACAAGTCACGAAGACTTGATAGTCACCCGAGGGTATGCATGCAGATATTGATATGTCCGCCTATATCCTTGATGCAGCCTGTGCCTGACATGAGTTCCCGGGCTTGTAGTGGGCATGGTCACCAATGGAGACTGTTGTGAATACATATTTCAAGTTGTTGTCCGAATGTAGCTTTGGGGGAGTAATCATACCGTTGCCCAACCATTTTTTCACCCCAATGTACATGTTGATATTCGAACAGGATCCACCCTGCATGTCAAAGGAAGCAATGGAGGTGTTGTTAGGCATTGTATATTGGTATGCCTCACTGTCCAACACTTTCATCCAAATTTTTAATGTGAAGAAACCTCTGGATGTTCTGCCAAAGTTTTCCTTGGAAGTACTTGTCATGTAGGAAGTAGCATATCACATCTCAGTAGGATTGACAGCTAGATTGTAGCAGAAGAAGAAGGCACCTTGTCCCACACTTCCATTGTGGATTGGGTTATATGAGATCCAGAGTATCAAGCAAGTGAATATCAAAGTAGAACAAATGAAGAAGTACATATTTGACCTCTGAAGCTTCAACCCGTATGACCCACATTGCATTATGAAGGATCATTGCATGAGAGTTCAGTTCAACTAGATCCATGGGGCATTTCATTGGGCCGAGGAAGACTCATGGAGGTATTTCTACAATTCCTCTAGACCCAATGAATAGGTCGGCTTCACCATTGAGTGGTTAGCAAAGAACCATGAAGTAGGATCACAGAGAGCACCAGCAATAGCAGAGGTAGCAGAGCCAAGCATACCTGTGCGCGACAAAGGGAAGAGAAATATTGTCGATCGCATGGAGGAGGAAAAAAGTTACAAGTTTTGAGAAGATCCACTTGTAGAACAAGAAGCTATGGATATTCAAGCAAAGAGGTAGCAACGCGACAAGAGAATCACGTGAAGGCAAAGGGATAAGAAGAGAATGGAAGAAGCAAAGAAGGATTTGCATGAGCCGAGGGAACAACTCCGGAAAGAAAAAGAGTTGCGCCAACAAGAGAAGGAAGCAGAACAATAGTAGATACAACAGGGGGCACATCATGTGCAGACATATGAAGTAGCACCCGTACAAGTAGTCTATTCATATGAACAACTGGCATCACTTGAACAGGGTGAACCATCGCAGGGTCAAGACTTTGCTCATGAGATAGAACATGTGCTTGAATAGTTGGATGCATACATGGAGCAGCAGGAGTTGGAACATGACACCGACCTCATGCCTCACCACAAAGAGATCAACTCACCCGCTCCATTGCATCCAGATGATGAGCAAGTCTCAAATGACCAAGGAGGCATTTGTTGGGCACCAAATTTTCCTATCTTTTCCTTACATTTTTACCTACCCTTTCATGCTTTTTGCACCAATGATATGCATTAATTTGATAAACTCACAAGGTAAACCTCCCTTTTAACATCTCTTGGAATATTTAATTGATGAAGTAAGGTCACGGGGTTTTGCCTATGCAAACTACTAAAATTTTCTATTTCTATAGATTTCGGTGAATGGGTATCGCATTCACAACTCGCAGCAATAGTCTCACATTTACGGTAGTTGTTCAACAATGCTGCAACAACATAACCAACTCCTAGCTGCTCACAGGCTTATTTTGGATCTTTATTGTTGTCTCTCTCTCGGAAATTAGTGGTTGTTCTAACAGTTGTATATTTTTGGGCATTATTTGTCATATTTGGGGGAATATGTCTTTCCCATGTATTTGTATAAAAGGGGTTTCATTCCTCTGCAAAGGGGTAAGCCGTTCAAAGACAGACATTGTAATAGTTCTTCATATATTAATTGAATGCGATCAATTTTGTTGTTCTTCTCCTAACTGTGAGTTTCCATAGCCCTGATTAGAGAGCTAGGCCCACTCTCCTAATCAGGTGCTGCATATTTTATTTGTGTTTTGTTTCTTCTGTTGTGTGATAATTTCTTATTGTTGTTACAACTCTTTAATTAATTGTTGTGAATTCCCTTTTAAGTTCTGCGATTTATTTCTAATTATTGTTACAACGATGCTTTGATTCTTTAGCTGTGAATCCTTGGTTTATATTAGATTGTAACCTTGCCCCTACATATACCTTGTGCATTACCTTGAAAAACCTATGCACTCAGATTGATAAATTAATGTGGGAAAAGGGTGGAATAGTTTATTCACACTTGGACACCAACATTTTGGCGTTGTTGCCGGGGAGGGCTATTAAGGTGCAACAATGATCTGCATTGAAAAAAGGATCAATCTCTCATCTTAGGGATGGAAGTGCTACCCTTCTCTTGTAGAAATTTTGAATAATAAACACATATTCAATGGAGATTATCCTGATCATGTACTATTGTGGAATACATACACAATACATAAGATCCTCTACATTGATCATCAATATAACAGCATCAATAACAATAAAACATCAAGAGCATGCACACATTAACACAGTATGTAACCTGGGGAAAGCTTACAAATGAAGACCCCACACTATCTATATATTAATGATTGAGAACATGTAACATTACAATAGTCAATACTTCTCACAAGTATCCAGCACTATCTCCACCTGTTACACACAATACAGCTTATATCTGATCTCCAAATCTATTCTACTGCTTGCCTGCCTCCACTGCTCAATACCTGCACAAGAATGGATGAGAATCGTTGAACCAAACTCGTATTTACCTCAAAAGAATCACTCACACTGGGAATCACGTGAGAAGAGGCTATAATCACTTGATATTGGCCAATTCTCATTGGCATAACTCAATCTCATTGATTGTGCAAATCCTCATGCACAGCTATAGTCACAACAGATAGCAATCTGATCCTCTAACACTTGTCCCTGCTGAACTGAACATGAAATGACATGCAACTGAGTTAATTGATGTATTCTTTAGTTGAATTATGAGTTAATAATTAGTTTAACAACTCATCATTAGTCTATTTGCAGTTAGACTAATTACAACTAGTTTAACCAAGTCAAACTGAACACAACTCCATCAACTCCACCAAACTCAACTGATTGAGTTCTAACTGAAGTCATGCATGCAACAACTCAACTGACCCACAAACAAAGTGTATTTCCTTCTGATAGTTGGATGTGCCACATCTGTAGCTCAAACTGAAGTGCTCAAAGAGAATAAGATAAAGTTTATAGTCTAAATATTATTATAAGACAATAATATTTGACTGCTCTATAATTAGACTTGACAGTGTCACCATTGTTGTCTAAAAATAGAAGTTCATCTATTTTTTCCAACTTGACCAATCATCCATAAACAACATCCTGCAACTCATAGACATGATCCATATGTCTAAAAATAGACTGTGCCATAATTTGCCTACGGGCCCACTTAGTGAAGGCGACTCTTTTCACTAAGCTCCATCGTCTTGTTGCAATCTCAAAACTCCCTCTCGACAAGATATGGATTATCAGCAACCCCTATCTTACCTCGGTCGTATTCGAATTTGCTCCTGGTGAGAGCCTTCGTCAGAATATCAACATCCTGATCCTCTGTTGGAATGTATGAAAGTAACATGATCCTCCACTGCACACAATCTCTGATATGATGGTACCTGATGCCCTTGCTACCATATACTCGGCCTCTTGAGATCCCTTCCCAATCTGCATCCTCCTGTCTATACCAATATCCATATCCCGATGTGCCTCTCGAATAACGCAATACACGCTTGCCTGCCTTCCAGAAGAGCTTGGTAGGCTTAACCATAGCTTGTGAAAGCTGGTTAACTGCATAGCATATATCAGGTCGCGTATTGACCAAATACATCAGCGACCCCACCAACTTTCGTAAACAGTGGCATCCTTCTTCCTCGAACCTCCTTGCTGAGGAGTATCAACAGCCTTACAGCCATGCATGTTGAACTTCTCCAGTATTTCCCGAGCATACTTACCCTGAGAAACAAATAGTCCACCATTGCTCTGCCATATTTCCAATCCTAGGAAATAGTGAAGGAGGCCCAAGTCCTTCATCTCAAACTCCTTAGAAAGATCATCCTTGCATGAAAGTATCAACAACTCATCACCCGTTAGAATCAAATCATCTACATACAGTACAATGATAAGCAACTTACCCTCCACCACAATCTGGTATAGGTTAGGATCTGCCTCGCTCTTGGAGAATCCAAGTAGGGTGAAATAGTTGTCTATCCGTGTGTAACAAGCACGTGGTGCTTGCTTCAACCCATACAGCGCTCTCTTGAGCCTGCACACATGTGACTCACTGCTGAAGACCTTAAAGCCTTTGGGCTGCTCAATGTACACCTCCTCCTCAATGAATCCATTGAGGAACGCAGTCTTCACATCCATCTGATGAATGTGCCATCCCATCTGCGCTGAGAGAGCAAGAATCGTCCGTATGGAAGAATACTTTGCGACAGGTGCAAAGGTCTCCTCATAATCGATCCCCTCTATCTGTGAAAAGCCTCGGGCAACAAATCTTTCCTTGTACTTCTCCACACTCCCGTTAGCTGCCTGCTTAACTTTGTAGATCCATCCCGAACCCACCACTGATTTCCCTTCTGGTCTAGGAACAATCTCCCATGCACTGTTTCTGACAATAGAATCATACTCTTCCACCATGGCATCTACCCATGCAGGATCCTCCACAGATTCCTCGAAAAAGAATGGCTCAGTCACAACACACTTGCTCATAAGAGCCATGTATCCCAGTGCACCGATCAGGTGACTTTCTCTATCTACGTTGGGCTATAGGTGGTCCTACAACTTTGTCTGCATCTTGAGCCAGTCGCTCAACTTCTGTCAAGCGCTTTCGCCCTCTGATGGTTGGCACTTCTTGAGTGGTCTCTTCCACTCCATGAACCTCATCCTGTAGTTGATCCACGTCCTGAAGCTCATCCTTAGGAACTAATAGCTCCTCATCTACATGCAAGTGTATCTACCTCTCAAGTGAACACTTCATGGCTTTCTCCTCCTGAAATTTTATATCCCGTCACACAACAGTTTTACCACTGTCTGGAAAATACACACAATAGTTGTGGGGCATATCAGTGTACCCCACAAATATCCCAACCTCAGCGGTCGGCTCCAACTTCTTCCTGGCATCCTTCGTGGCATGCATGTAAACGTTAGCACCAAAAATCCTCAAATGAGAAAGATCAGGCTTCTTACCAGAATAAGCCTCCTCAAGTGTACTCATGCCAAGTATCTTATGAGGACAACGGTTTTGCACATAAATTGTTGTATTGCATGCTTCCGCCCACAAGTGAAGAAGTAGGCCCTGATCATGCAACATCGCCCGTGCAGCACCCATGATCGTTTTGTTCTTCCGCTCAGCTACCCCATTCTGCTATGGGTTATGGGGAGCTATGAGCTGTCTTCTAATCCCTTCTGCTTTGCAGAAATCCTTGAACTCGTCCGAGATGTATTCACCACCATTATTGCTCCTAAGAGCCTTCACCTTCTTCCCCGACTCCTTCTCGACCAGTGCTTTGAATTCACACAACTTTAAATATGTCTTGCTCTTCTTCTGCATTAACAAGATCCAGCACTTACGAGAGAAATCATCAACAAAAATCACATAATACCTGTGTTTTGCTGTCGAAGCAACTAAGAAAGGTCCACACACGTCTGTGTGAATTCTCTCAAGGATCGTCGTGGTGTGACTATCCTTCTCGTGAAAGGTGGCTTTCACAAGCTTCCCCAAAGTACACCCCTTGCAGTGATCTGATTGCGCAAGTGTGCCTTTAGGAAGCCCTGTAGTGATCTGCTGCAGTATCTTCAAGGCTCCATGGTGAAGGTGACCCAATCTCCTATGCCACAACTCGCCATCATCCCGGCTCACCA
>APFE030761694.1:10594-43537 GCA_000404065.3 Pinus taeda | reverse complement strand
ATATATATATAATTTATTTATTTATTTATTTATTTATTTTAACACATGGGTCGAAGCCTTGCGCAAAATGTTCGCTTCGCCAGTCATATGGTTGCATGGGACCAAGGGTCATAGGCCATAGGCCACGTGCCCTCCCCTAGCCCCCTCCTAGTTCCGTGTTTTGCATGTGGCCTGGGTCATTGTGCCTTGGGCGCAGGTAGGGTGCCACTCGCCCTGCCCTTGATTTCTCTGCCAATGGTCATATGAAATGACAAAGACCACAAGCCAAGTCAATTGGGTGCGCTTGTCGGCCCATCCTTCCTCCCAACCGCTCCACTATATAAAAATAAATATAAAATTTCGTCCATGTATTAACAAGGAACATGGTAGCCCAATCGGTTGGGTGGATGGTTTGTATAGTGAAGGTCATGGGTTCAAACCCCATGGAGCTTATCAGTCAACATAAAAAAAAATTGGCACAATTTTGGAGGCCACGTGGAAACCTCTCATAGGGCCATGTGGCGCCCTCTGATTGGTCCATGTGGTGACCTGTGATTGGCCCAAAAATAATCCTATCCGCCAATAACCATTCACCACTTGCCCTCATGGGATTGACCCACCTTCCAACCTATACAACCCAATCATCTTGTAGATGTCAGCACCACATCAACATACAAATTGCCATGCAGCGTCCGTACCTACAAAGTCAACCCTACACTTTGACTTTTTTAATGTTGCCCAAAACTTCAAAATGTGATAACTTCCTCATATGGTGTCAAATTGAGGTGATTCAAGCATCGTTGGAATCATAATGACACGCTCTGCAATTTAGAATTAGCTTCAAGAGATTTTGAGAAATTCAGTTTTTAGCATATTTTTGATTCCCTAGATTGCTCCTACCCATTAGAAGCTTTTGAACCACCAAAAGTTTATTTTTATTCAATAAGTAAGTGAGGTTACAAATACCTTAATTTTATTATCTCTATCCACCTCGCTTTACTTGGATTGATACATTTGAGCTCCGCACAAAGATACTCCACATTACCTCTACGTGAAGTTCTTATTCTCCTGTCAAGAATAAAGTCTTCCTACAACTCACTTAAATATTCAGGAGAAAAATATTCTATAGATGGGATCTAAACATTCTCTTCTTGATCAATGATTATAGGAGGCTCATACAATATTAAATTTTCCACATTCACAATGGAATAAATTTGCATGTAATATGGCAAATCCAATCAGAAAGCATTGTTACCAATCTTTTCTAGAATTTTGAAAGGACCATATCTGATTGGCTTGAGCTTTTTACCTTCGCCTTGTGATATTTCCTTGTTGATGTACAACCAAACTTGATCTCCCACTTGAAAATCATGATCAACACAATGCTTATCATGTCTTGCTTTGTACTTGGGTTGGATTTTCTCCAACTGTTCTTGTACTCTTTGATGCACTAATTGGATTTGTTCAATGAAATAATTGACTTTGTCCACGTCACTATGCCCATCTACTGCAATATCTTTACCAAAGATGAAATCAAAATGACACTTTGTCAAATAACCCAAACAAGCTTCAAATGGATATACTTGTGTAGATGAATGCTTGGCATAATCGTAGGCATGTTGGATGTAATGCAAATGCTCATCCCAAAGTTTAGGAAGCTTACCACAATATCCTTGAAGGAGATGCACTATTATTATGTTCACTACTTATGTTTGGTCGTCAGTTTGTGGATGAAATGCTATGCTCTTCTTCAACTTTATGTCCATGAGTTCCCATAAACTTGACCAAAACTTCCTGATAAATCAAGAATCTCGATAAAAAAATACTTGAAGTAGCTAGCCCAAAATGAACCCATACATTTTGGAAAAACATCTTTTCAGTTTGTTCAGTTGTAACATGTTTCTTACAAGGAATCAACACACACATTTTGCTGAAACGATCCACTACAACATATCAATAATCATGACCTTTCCTAGACATTGGTAGTCCCCTAACAAAATCCATAGAAGTACTTCCCAAAGGATGACAATGGATAGGAAGTAGAGTTTACAAACCCAATTTCCTATTACTTGGTTTCCTAGTAGTGCGCATAGAACATCCTTTTACATATCTTGATATAATTTCACTCATACGATGCCAATAACAATACCTATATAGCTAAGCAATTGTTTTGCCTACACCAAAATGACTGGCATTAAGATAAGTATGGGCTTCCCTTATGACATTAACTTTCACCCTATGGAATACACAACTTTCCAAGATGATACAAAAACTTGTTATGAACATGATAATCCAACTCTTCAACATGATTGCCTTGACTCAAAGTTGCATAAACATCTTTAAAATCTTCATCTTGAGCATATTGTTCAATATAACTTTCATGCATAATTGAGTTATGCTTAAGAATGACATATGCATTAACAATAGGCCTTGATCACATATCTGCAAATTTGTTGTAAATACCTTTCTTATACCTAATAACCAAATGAAATTGCTGCAAAAATCCCATCCATCTGAAATGTCTAGCTTATCGTAGTTTGGTTTGCGATTGTAAATATTGCAAAGCTTGATGGTTAGTATGAATAATCAATTCTTTACCCATGAAATATTGCTTCCATGTATTCATGCTTTGTACCAAAGCATACAATTATTTATCATAAGTTGGATAGTTAATTATTACATTGGAAAAGTTTTAGAATGATAACATATTAGCTTACCATGCTGCATCAATACTGCTCCCATAGCATATTCGCTTGCATCGGTTTGAATTCCAAATGGCTGCTTAAAATATGGAATTGCTAGAACTGGTGTTGCATTAATTTTCTCTTTCAAAGTATCAAAGGCTTTCTATTGCTTTCCTCCCCACTGAAAGACCCGCTTCACACTTGTCAAAGCATGTAATGGTGTTGCAATGAATGTGAAGTTAGCAATAATTCTTTTCCAATATTGGGTTGCTCTCAAAAATCTCCTAACTTCTATTACATTGTTGGGTTTAGGCCAATTTACAATAACATCAACTTTGGAGGGACCAATCTTCAATTCACCACCTCCTACAATATGACCTAAGTAAACCAAAGAGGTTTTCCCAAATTCACATTTAGACATCTTCAAATACAACTTTTCCTTTTTCATGATATCTAGAACTTACTTGACATGCTTGAAATGCTCTTCATGAGTCTTACTAAAAATCATAATATCATCTAAGTAGATTATGATGAAATGATCAAGGAATAGCCATAATACATCATTCATAACTCTCATGAATGTGGCAGGTGCATTGCCAAGCCCAAACAACATAACTAACCATTCAAACAAACATTTTTTTGTCATGAAAACAATTTTCCAAATATCATCTTCAACCATCCTTATCTGATGATAACCGCTTCTCAAGCCTAACTTAGTAGAATAAACAAAATCCTTACTGATCTAGAAAATCATCAAGTCGAGGAAGAGGATAGTGATTCTTTACCATAATCTTGTTCGAAGCTCGAACAAACATGTGCCATATGCCATCTTTCTTCGGAACCAAAACAATAGGAGTCCCACAAGGAGATGTACTAGGTCTAATGCCCCCTTTGTCAAGAAGCTCTTGGATTTGTTTCTTAATCTCCGCATTCTCCAAAATTGACACTCTATACATGCCAATATCCGGAAGTGGTGCATCTTGCTGCAATTGTATCTCATGTTGGATTCCTCCTTTTGGAGGTATCCCTTCAAGTTCTTGAAACATCTTGTTATAAGTATTAACAACGTCAACCAATTCATGTTTGAGTTTAGAATCACATCCTAAGAAAGCTTAAGGTTCAGCAATATCTTTAGCTTTAATCATCAACAACACAAAATTATTACTAACATTCACAAGCCTTTTCATT
Organism: Pinus taeda; assembly: GCA_000404065.3. Lineage (NCBI taxonomy): Eukaryota > Viridiplantae > Streptophyta > Pinopsida > Pinales > Pinaceae > Pinus > Pinus taeda. Next base: position 39,686 of record APFE030761694.1, on the reverse strand, counting down.
TGAACTACACTAACAAGAGATAAGTTCATCTTCTTACGATGTACTCTAACAATATACTCAACTCCATCTTTGAAAAGATGATATTTTTTCTCATGACGATAGAATATGGATTTTTGGTCATATAAATATGGTCTCCCTGAGACAATCCCACAAATATCAAGTAGCACAACATCAAGCTCTACCTCATCTATAAAATTAGCAAGGATGGCAAATTTGAGTTTACATTTTCTTGTCACTTGCAATTTCACATCATCACACACCCAACCCAAAGGGTAAGGTTTTGTATGAGGTGTAGTTTCTAAGTTAAGTTTCTTGACAATTGCTTCAAAGATAATATTTACTTGGGATCCACTATCAAATAATGTATCAACCTTTATATGTTTTGTAATGACCTTGATATGAAAAAACTCACTTCTTTCTTTATCAATTTGAGATTCAACATGCTTCTTATAAGAAATAGTAATTGCATTAGAAGTTATACCTTTCATCCCCATCGTTGTGATTTTGGTTTCATCACCTAAATGCAATCATAGATCTTGTTGAGTTGTAGCAATAATCTTTTGTTTCCCTTTGTTATTGAACTTCTTTGTTCTCAATTCTGGATGTAATTTCCAACAATGGTCTTCATCATGGCCATCTTTCGAACAATCTTTACAAATAAGTTTCTCTCCTTCTTTCTTGACAGTAACATTTTTTTTACCTTTGCCTTTAAATTTCTCCTTTCCTTTGTCTCCAAATTTAAAAGGTTTCTTGTTGGACTCTTGAGAAACATTCTTTCCCCTTGATTCGAAATGAGTAACCTGAACATATACTTCATCTAGTCTAATTGGTGGGATTAAACATAAGTATAGTATGTCTTAAATAACTATGCAATCCACCTATATATTTAAGGATAGTATCTTGTGAGGTCAAATCAACACCCAAGATTAATGCTCTTTTTCTAAATTCTTGTGTGAAACTTTGGACACTCTGACCTTTAACTTGTCTAAATTTTGACAATCCATAATTGTCTTTTGCATGTAAGCTAATGGATAAAATCACCTTCTTAATGCAACAATAAAGTCATTCCAAGAAGAGATAATTTTACCACTTTTCTTCAAATCTTCTTGAGTTCTAGCCTCCCACTAGATGAGGGTTGCACCTTCCATGCAAAGACAAGCAAGCTGGATCATTATGACATCATCATCAATCTTTTGAATCCTACAATAAAATTCAATTTGACCAACCCATTTATCCAACTTTTTAGCATTTACTTCTCCATTATACATTAGAAATTCAAACTTGACATCAAGCTTAAGCAAATGAGACTTAGCATGTCCTCTTAGAAATGTAGGAGGAGAAGGTCTATGTGAAGAAGGAGGTGAGGATGGAGGTGGAAGTGGAGGAGGAGGTGGAGGCTTGGTCCCATTACCACCATCACTTTTTGGTTGATTATAACTTTATCCTTGCAACCGTGTTGTTATTTCATTATACAACACTTTCACCATATCAGTCATATAAAATAAAGTTTTTTTAAAAGCTCTCTCATCCTTAGACATCATTTATTGTCCTTGTACTTCTTCATGTGCCATAACTTGTGGAGTATGTGGTCTTCTTGAACCAATTTGAGGGTTAGGTTCTTTAAGTGCTCCTTCTCTTCTTCTCAATCTAGACCTTGTAAGCATTCAAAAACCTTACAAATTTTGTCAAACTTTCACAAAAACCATGCTATGATACTAAAACTAATCCAAAAATAAAAAGTGAAGGTTTCATGAATTAATTTGCAAGCTAGTTTATGTCTTTTAGGCAATGAATCGTGGGTGCAAAAATACACAAACTTAAGTAATTTTTGCAGAATTTTAATAGTTAAAAGTGGACAGACATGCAACATCAAACACAATCAAATTGATAACAAAGTTCATCTTGGGCTACATCTCTGGGTCCAGATTCCAATAGTGACATTTTTATTATATGCTCAAATAATCAATACATCAACACATAAGCTTCAATATACAAAAATAACATTGCCATTGTGTACAAAATGTTCAAAAACCCTATATAGGCTCTTCCTGAGCTCAAAAGGGCTAAAAACTGAGCAAAATATGACCCTTTTATTAATCTGGTTTCAAATTGCTCAACAAAAGTGCTCGGCTCTATTACTTTTTCAGAAAAGTTGCCTAGCCCAGTTGGTAGGGCGCTTGGATGGCTTGGCGGAGGTTACGGGTGCGAACCGCACCTCTTGCTGTTGGTTTCGTTCTATTGTTATAAAATATTATCTTTTGTTTAACAAATGGGTCGAAGCCCCACCCGAAATCCCCGCTTCGTTGGTCATATGGTTGCACTGGACCAAGGGTCACGGCCGTAGGCCATGCGCCCTCCCCTAGCCTCGTTCCCAATTCCGTGTTCTAGACATGGCCTGAGTCGTTGTGCCTTGAGTGCGGGCAGGGTGCCACATGCCCCACTCCTGATTTCTCCGCCAGCAGTCATATGGCGTGATGAAGGCCATGTGCCGAGCCGATTGGGTGCGCCCGCCGGCCCGTTCTTACCCCCAATCGCTCCATCGCATAAAAATAAATATAAAATGTCGCCCATTTATTAAGAATACACATGGTAGCCTGATCAAACGAGTAGACAATTTGTATCCTGGAGGTCATGCGGTTGAACCCCACTAATACTGTCGATCAATATAACAAAATTTTGGCGCGATTTCTGAGGCCACGTGGTGGCCTATGATTAGCCCAAAAACAATCCCATTGGCCAATAACCATTCACCACTTGTCTACACAGGATTGACCACCCTGTCAATCCATACAACCTAGTCATCCTAATGACGTCAACACCATTTCAGCGGAAGTGGCATTCGTACCTGCACAATCAACCCTGCCCTTTGACTTTTCGTTTTTCTTTTTTATGTTTGTCCAAAAATTTAGAACGCGATAACTCCCTCATATGATGTTGGATTGAGGCGATTTAAGTGTGGCTGGAATCAAAACTACGAGTTCTGTAATTTGGCATTGGTTCTGAGATATTTTGAGCACTTTCATTTTTGCGCACTTGACATAATGTATGGATTCACTTTCTTTGGCCTCCAACAATCATGGCACTAAGAATTATCTTCAAGCAGGGATAATGGAAGATGAATATGCTCTATCATATTTAAAATCTTATGGAGATTGAAAGTCCAAGCTACCCTTATTTTGGGAAGGGGCAAGAACAATTAGGAAATGCTCATATCTCACATAGTTTGAATGTTTTGGAGTTATCTATATTTTGTCTCCATGTGCTAACTTTGTTCTAGCTTTGATCGTTTGTTTGATATTACAAACCAATATGAAAGAAAAGTAAAAATATTTCACCTTGGCTATAAATATAATATTTAGATGTTCATGTGAAGTAACATAATTTTATATCAACTTTAGAGAGAGATAAAATTATTAAAAGTGTAAAAAAATTATATTTTTACTTTTAATATGTAAAATTTTTTGTACAATTTAAAAATATTTCAATACAAACTTAAATAAAACTATTTGAAAGAGATATTAACTTTATATATGTATGAGAAAGATAGATATATATATATAATTAATTCAATGTTTAAAGACATAATTGAAAGTGAAAAAATTCAATTACTTCCTAATAAAAGTAATAAGAGTAAGATATAATTTATTCACTTGTTAATATAAGAGGAGCATTAAAATATTTAATAAGAATTAAAAATTCTTAATTTAGTGATAATATATAATGCAGTATTAATATTAATTTGTATTTGAAAAATAATATTAAAAAGTCATTTTAATATGAAAAATATGGTTTATTAACAAAATATTTCCTATATATTATATATGGTTAAAAAAACTATCTATATATCATTAGAAAACAATTAAAAAAACAAATTATTATGATTAAAATATTTCAAACCATCTTAATATGTTAAATTTTGACTTTTTTGCCAGTGTACTTTTTGGTTAATTTTGTTTCAAATCTAGTAAAGCTTTGTTGAAATTGTAAGTTTTTTATCTAATGCAAGTGTCTAAGGAAATTTTCAACCGATATTTATGTATTCAAAGATGTAATTTAAACAATGAAAAATTACAAATGGTGTGTGTATATATATGAATAACTGATCTATAAGTGCCTAGAAGGATCAAATATTTACATGTGAGATTTTTTTTCCTAAGTTCTATCAAGTATTTAGAAAGATAAAGTATTTGTAAGTGCTATTTTTTCTTTTTTCCTAAATTTAATATTCGTGGGAAAGATTTGATCCCTCAGAGCATTTTATGAATCTGTGATTATGATGAATTTTACACTGATCCATAAAAGTTCCATGAACGATATAAAATATAATCAAGACACAGTTGTATTTTTAAATGAATATAAATGTAAAAATTCACCGCCTTAAACCATGTTAAAAAACACCAAATTAATTATCACAACATTATAAACAGAGCATTCAATATTCTTAACCTCCAGAACATCCTAAACAGAGTAGTCAATATTATTAACCTTCACAACAGTATAAGCATAGCACTGCATGCTATTAACGTATTAACCTCCACAACAATCTAAACAGAGCATTAAGTATTATTCTTGAAATTTAAGTGTGCAACACACCAGCATGCATGAAATGGAAATGTAATTATAAAAAGGAATGACTAACATTATTTACTCAAATAGTAAATTAACAAACGCGCTGTAGGTTGGATATATCCAGTTAGATGTGAAGTGACGCAACATTTAAAATATAAAATATATATATTGTAATCTATTATCAAACATGTAATCTGAAATATTGAGCATATAAAACATGCTGTAGTCAAATACACATTTATAAGTGTGTTATAAGAGAATTGTGGCACTGCAACATAGGAAAACCATAGTCCTCTTTCTCAACGCCAGGAGAATTCTATCAAGAATCATGCTATCAGTAAAGCAAAGTTTCAGCATGGGTGAAAACCTGCCCTGGGTTTTGACTTCTTACCATCCAAAACCTTTAAAAAAATCAAAGAAATGTCTGATTTGATCAAATCCTGAACTGGGTTTTGGCTCCTTCCAACACAAAACCTTAAAAAAGTTAAAAAGGTGTCTGACTTTATTAAATAGTTCCCTGGATTTTTGGTTCTTGCGATGCAAAACCAAAACGTATCCAGAAATTGTCTGATTCGATATCTTGGAGATAGATCACCAAAAATAAAACGATTGAGTTACCCTTGTAAAGCTCCCAACGAACTCTGAAATGTTGGTTTATTTTTATTTAGGCAGCATTCATATTATTTAGCTAATAGTAGATTTACGAAAATAGCTAGTCTGCTATTTGAGAAACTAGAACACAACAAAATAGCTTTTGTCTATATAATAACAAAATTTAAAAGATATAAAAAGTTTGAATTTGATAACAAAATTTAAAAGAAAAATAAATTTTTATTTGTCTAACCAATTGCTAATAGACATGCTACTAACTCTATCTACAAATGCAGTTTTGCTGCTAGTTTTGGATAAAACAAAAATATTCAGAAAAACTATCTGTTTGGATAGTGAGTCGTGGTGAGTCCACCTGAATTGCTAATAAACATGCTACTAACTCTATCTACAAATGCAGTTTTGCTGCTAGTTTTGGATAAAACAAAAATATTCAGAAAAACTATCTGTTTGGATAGTGAGTCGTGGTGAGTCCACCTGAATGGTATCAAGATAAACATCATTTTCTTTAGAAATGGTGAAATCTAGGCCTGCAAGTTTTGTTGACCCTGTCCTTAAGCTTCCTAGTCTGTTTTTGCATCTCATAGCTACATAGTGGTATCTCTTACTGAGTTTTTGAGCGTTCTACCAGGGCTTTGACCATAATGGTTTTTAGTTACCAATAAATATCTTTTGTCTACAAATCTCTCTGGTATGCTGTGTCTTGGCATTGCCAGTATCAAAAGACCCAGCCTCCAACCTCCTCATCCACTTCAACATCAATAATAAACCTTTTTTTCTATCCTGGCTTCCGTTTCAGCCTTTTACATCTCTCCCATGATTTCAGGAGAGGAGGTGTGCACTATGGATTGCACATATACAGCAGCAGAGCCCTCAGCCTAACATTGGACTCTGGAGCAGGCAAGGGGAGATTGAGCTATTCATCACCTGAGACCCCAGCATGACCACAATTACGGGAGAGAATATGGTCAACAGGTAACCCCAGCGACAGGACATGGCATAAGGAGAAAGCAAGCAGGCTGAAGCAACAGGACAGGGCATAACGAGAAAGCAAGCAGGCTAAACGGATCAAAAAGGGGGGCAGTCTAACTGTTAGGTTTTTTCGTTTTTTCCACCAAAATTCAGTGATATAATTTTTGGCAAAATCATAAATTACGTTATTTTAAGTAAAAAATAAATTTGCCTTGAAAAACCTTGAGCGCTGCAGATTACATTACATCACTGAAACTTAAAATCCCAAAATATTCCTACTATATTTCTGTCAAAATTGATAAAAAAAATTGCCTAGAAAAGAGCCAAAACGTCTAACAGTTATACTACTGCTTCAAAGAACTCCTGCTCAAAGAGGTAGCAGGGAGGGCAGGGGATTTAGGAGCTAAGGATATAATGTTCAGAACCATATCCACCCACCAAGAAACTTAATCCCAATTCTAATAAAACTATACCCAGAAAGAACTACTGCTCAAAGAGGTAGCAGGAAGGGCAGGGGATTTAGGAGCTAAGGATATAACGTTCAGAACCATATACACCCACCAAGAAACTTAATCCCAATTCTAATAAAACTAAACCCAGAAAGAACTACTGCTCAAAGAGGTAGCAGGGAGGGCAGGGGATCTAGGAGCTGAGGATATAATGTTCAGAACCATATCCACCCATCAAGAAACTTAATCCCAATTCTAATAAAATTAAACCCAGAAGGAACTACTGCTCAGTGCTCAAAGAGGTAGCAGGAAGGGCAGGGGATTTAGAAGCTAAGGATATAATGTTCAGAACCATATCCACCCACCAGTAAACTTAATCCCAATCCTAATAAAACTAAACCCAGGAGATACAACTAGAAAGGCTTTAGCAGTTTAGAATTAATGCAGAACTTTGAAATTTCAACCAAAGCTCCAGATCGATGAAAGCTCTGTCTTCTTGTATAACACACAATCGAAGCCAGCACCACAAAAATAACAGTCGACTCCGACCACAGAGGAGATTAATGTATTCAAATCACATTTACTTACTAGTATCATTCAAACAACAAGATGCCCCTGAAATTGCCTTGATCCCCCACTATCACTGCAAAACCTCACACTATTATTTATTTTTTGAAAATAAAAATCTATATGTATATATATATTGCACCAGACTTCTACATTTAAAAAGCCAATAGACAAATCTATATAATAGTCCTGCCCATGAGGGAGATTATTGAACTCTAATAACATCTAATTACAACTAGCATTCAACAATGACTCAGCAAAGAGCTCTGCCCCCTTACAAAAAAAACTGTACATATTTACAAGAAAAACCTTCATGGCCTCAGCGTCCGCGAGAAATCAATCGCAGCGGCGTTTGATGTGGCCTTTCAACGGCTGCATATCTTGGCTGCGGAAGCTTCCATTTTTGTCCCGGCATCGAGAATTTCAGCCAAAGTGGTTCCCATCCTTTTGAGGGCGTCGAGTATTTCAGCAAATATAGCCCTCTTTATGCTCCCTCTCTTCGGCTTTGGAGGCCTTGCCGCCTTTCCCTGTGCTCTGCAGGTACTAGTGCCATTGTGAAGCTCTGCCATGGCTGCAAAATAATAATCTCTCAATTGTTTACGCTCCATTATCCCGAATCAGATCCTGCTTGCCAAACTCTGCAGCTACCAATCCCAGATTGTATGATATGGTAGGCAAGGATAGCAGTAGCAGAGCAAGATTGAGTGTTAGCCGGCGGCCCGCCAATTATAAAATTCCGGTTGAATCTGGTTACCTTCATTTTATCTTTTGTTAACGGTTTATTATTTGATGAAGGAATATTTTGAAGGAACTTGGGTAGGAAGCAACTAATTCAGTGCATCATGTTGTACATTCGGTATATTCGGAGTAGGGTAAGTTTGTAATCATTTCATGTGTTTTCATTTTACAATGTTCATTGCCCACGCTGTTTCTATAGCTTGCATTGAATAAAGCACGTGGGCAAGAGACATAAGCATATGTGGTAGGATACATTGAATAACATCTAGCAAGTGGCTATTCATGTTTTTTTTTGTGGATTATATATGTTTTTGGTGAAACATTAAAAAAAATTATTCATGAATTTGTGATTTTGAGACCATATCTTCCCACTAAAAGATGGATTAAATGATATCCAAAGTGAAAAATTCAACGCTAAAATTTGCCAAATTTACAATGATATATTGTGGAGTAGTGTTTTGGTGCGCAAATTTACAATGATATATTGTGGAGTAGTGTTTTGGTGCGCTTGATTTATTTTAGTATGGAAAATACTCTTTTAATTTATTGATGTTGATAGGGATAATAAGACATTTGGGTAAAGTTTAAATTTTATAGTCGTAATATGACATTTTTGCAAATTTTTTGAGTAAGCGATTTTTTTCTTTTCTTTTCTTCTTCTTAAATAAAAGTCTAAACAATCACTTTCTTTAGTATATTAATACTATTCACATGTAATATATCTCTAATGATGGATTTATTTAGTTTTTTAAGTACATCATACGTTAATTACTTTGCACTCTTAGGGTCCTTTTCCCTAAACACATAATTAGATAGGATCAACTTTACATTAAGATAAATCATCATAGAAGCACCATAAGTCAAATATGTTATTTAGAGTCTAAAATTAAGGACTATTTTGTATATATTTAAAGTCTAAAACTAAGGACCATTTTGTATACACATGCTCTTCTTACTATGAGATTATAAAACTATTCTTTTATCTCTTGAAATATTCACTCGACTCTTTCTAAACTTCATAGCTTATGTAAAGTAAAAATGTTTAACCCTGCCCTCTTCCTCTAAAATATGTTCAACCTTCCCCGATAGCTTTACCAAAAACTAGTTCTCCGAACAAAAGTTCCCCCTTTCCTCGAAAAATTATGAGAAAACTAGTTTAATGAAGACCAAAATTTGATTAACTTATTTAATTCAATAACTAGATTAAATAAGTACCCATCCTGTGATTGTGGGTATGAACCCCCTGTGATTGTGATTGTGATTGTGGGTATTAGTGGTTCATGTTAAAGATATAATTATTTTTGTCTACAATTATTTTTTCCCATCAAAATCAACATTATATATTAAAAAAAATGCATGCCTGTTCACTCCACTATTAAAATTTGCGTGTACTGAGGAAATGTCCCTTTTCAAGTCAAAGAAGTCGACCTGCAAAGGAAAATCTTTTCCAAAGTTAGGTTTAAATCCATGATTCGGAAGGACATATGGTTTGCACGTGCAGTTTTTTTTTAATTATCTTTTATAAATCAACAACTACATATATTTCAGTGTTCATTTTTGTTCTTAAACTTTTTTTTTAGGCAGGGATTATACCCTTTTGGAATATCACATTTCAATAGTATTTTTACAACTATACAGTCACATCAAGCCATTTCATCAGCTATCAAATTGTCGAAATAAACCGTCATCCTCCGAAAATGCGCCAGCATACTGCGCCACAAGGTTTGAACGTGGTCCGGGGTGCGAAAAACCGACTTCCCCAACCACTATACCATGCACCTCAAATGCATTTTTGTCCCTAAACTTTCTCTCACTTAAACATCGTTAAGTAAATTCATATACTTAATCGGGTTGAACCGAGGTTTCTGGACACTCAATTGAAACTCTCTGAGTAGTCGCTTTGGTTTTAGTTTGCTTTTCACTTTATATGCTTAATTATAAGCTATTGATAAATTGTTAATATAAGTAATCGATAAATTGTTATATTTCCATATTTTGCGAAGATTAATCTAGTATGATTTTCTGTTTCTCCCCATTTTGATTTATATTTTTGTCTTTTTTCCAAACATAATCTTGGCTCAAGGGACTGATTTTATAAGATCTATTGTGCATTATGCAATATATTTTCTATAGACCTTTATACCTTTATGGAATAAATCTGATAGAGATACATATATCCTTTCTCTCCACGTGGTGTGAACCACATTGTTTTTTTCATATCAGATGGTTGCTTTTTTCATATCAGATGTTTTTCATATCATCATTGCTGTACATATCTGCTGGATGAATATAATACAACTATATAGCTTTTTTCGTGCTGGAAAAAAAAGTAATCGATAAATTGTTATTGAAACGTTAATTTTATATTAAATTAAAGCTATTAATAATTATTATTAAGATTTATGAAAGTGTAAATATTTTATTCATTTTACAATTTAAATTATTTGTTGAAATTATAATATTTAATTATTTTATATTTAATATTATAGTAATGTATTTTACATTTAGTATAATGTGTAATTTTATTCGTAAAATTGGTATTTGTTTTTTTTTTTTTTAAATTAAAAAAATAAAATTAAAGTAATGAAAAATATAAATACACATAATAATAGAAATAACATACATTAATAATTTATAACAAAATTAATTAATATATTATATTTACATAAATTAAATAACCCTCATCATTAATATTTACAAAATATTCAAATTATATGTTCAATCATAATCTTTAAAATTATTTTTGTTTATTTGCAAAGGAAACAAATATACATGAAATGTTTTGAATATCATTTATTTTGTTTATGGGTTTTTATTTTCGCACTTAAATTAAACTTCTATTGTAATTTGGCAGTTACATAAAAAGTATAAACATGAATTTTGATTGTTAAATTAGTTTAAAGTTTTGCAACTCAAGCAATTTAATGTATAATTTTATTTGTAATTTGATGGTCACAAAAATATAAGATTATTTTTTAATAGCTAAATTAATTGAAAGTTTACACTTCAAGAGATTTAATCTCTCTAAATATGTGATAAACTAAAAATTGATAAATAATTTTTTTTTTTTTAATTTTTTATTATTATATATTTTTACTATTAAATCTATAAAAATTAAAACTATTAAACTAAATTTAAAATCTAATTTTTATATAAATAAATAACGAATTTATTAAATATATAAAAAAATATTCCATAAAAAAATACCAAACAAATTAACAAAATAAACCTCTTGTATATTGATAGAAAAAAATCTTTATCACCATACTCCTAATACTTATCTGTTTGAAAGCCTTGTTTCTAAAATTCTTTAAAAAAAAATATAACATATCTATCTATATATATTCATGTGAGGAGGATATAAATCATGTCACTATAATTAAGCACTTCTCAGTAATAATATATCCAAATTTAGTAGGTTAATATTTAGGGATTATTTTTCTAACACATATACAAAGTTTATATAATAATAAATTATATATAATTTTTTATTAAAAAAATCAATTAGGTAATATATACTTAATATTTTGAAAAATATAATTATACAAAATAAAAATAAAATAGTGTATTTTAAATGTTTTTATTTTTATTTTTATATTTTTTATGTATTTTATTTAAAATTTACTTAGAAGTATTTGGATGGTAGATTTGAGTTATTAAATATATATTATTGAGTGTCTATTTTTATGGAGCTAAATGCATTTATGAATTCAAAAATGTATTTCAAATAATGAAAAATAGCCATATAACCAAGATTTGTATGACCAGATTCCAATAAAAAAGGAAAAAATGTAGAACACTTAGATTTATTAAGTACTTTAAATAGATTAAAAAGTTAGTGCCTACATGTGATGATAGATATGTTTCTAAAAGCACGTTAGAACAAAGTAATAGTACATAAAAGTTTATGTTAGCTTTTTGTATGAGATTGATTTAATGAGATCATATATTTAAAAATTAAATTAACTATGATAAAGACAATTATTCTCACTATGTCATCTAAACATCTTCATACTAAAAGATTTACTCCTCATACTATTATTTTTTTGTAATCATATGGCGACAATGATACATAGGCTCTAATAGGTAGGTAACTCATGAAGTGGTCTTCTTAGATATCCATATGATCTTTGCTCCTGAGTTCTATATTGTGCATGGACAATGTGGGATAGATTCATGTTGGTATGCAAGACTCGCTTCTCTTCTTCACCTTATTAACCTTGATACTAATAGAAGACCTTCACATAAATTTTCAGTGGATGATACTGATCTCCCTAAGGATAATAAAAATAAGGTATTTGTATTGATATTTATAGAGCCTAGCCCTAGTCCACATGGTTTGAACCTTGAGAGTCACTTTCTTCCAAACTTCGCTACTTGTATATCTCGAACATATTGATGCCTCATCCAACTCTTGAGCTACACTTGACTCCAAGTAACTTGCACCTTAATATATATTTCCCCAAACATAGTGTTTGCTTGTGCCCACTTTAAATTGATAAAAACCACCATATGCTATTTATTGCATGAGGCTAAGGACCATTTTGTATCCAAATTCTCTCCAACTATGAGATCAAAGGATCACTCTTTTGTTCCTTCATAGATTCACGTCATTCTCTCTAAACACTCATGACTTATACAATGTAGATATGGTTATCCCTATTCCTCCTAAAGATGTTCAACCTTCACCAACAACTCACCAAAGCTCAATTCCCTAAGCCTACATGCACCATGTTGATTACATGTTACTTCTAGTGTTATGACACTACTGTAAATTGGCCACATGGTTAGCATCCAAGCTCACATATTGGAACTATAAGGCATCATAGACTCAATGCTCATGGCACCTTTATTTGTAGCCTTCAGTGTTAGAATTTCTTCTTCATGGCAATGAGTGTTATAGCCTTAGAGATCAACCTCAAAAATTTTTGTTTTGATATCAACAAGATGCAAGCCATTGCTTTTCAACCATCATAGTGATTTGGTCAGTCTAAGTGGCAAGATCCAACCCATTCTTCTTGGATCAGGTTTGAAGCTATACAACCAATTCTAACAGGGGAGGTAGCATTAAACCATTGCCTCCTCAACATCTCAAGTAAGTCTACCACTTAGAACGTTACAATAACCCAAAAAAATAACTACAACACATGTATGGGTGGTGCCCAAGCAAGGCACCATCCTACAAAAGTGTGATTAATCATAAAAATACATCAACCTTCTTTCCATACTTAATATTAGATTATACTCCTGCAACAATTGTCAACTTTCCTTCTAGAAGTCATAATCATTTAACTAATTAAATTAATTTAATTTAATTTAATATAATAATTTTCCTCCTTCATCTCCTTTGACCATTGATTTAATATTTTCCATCCTTGTTATTATTATTCTAGTCTCCGGGTTCTTATTATTTATAGGTTTGATCAAATATCATGCTTAGCTTTAGTTTGCTTTGTAGTCCTTGATGATGGGCGAAGTGTCCACCTGAAACGTCAGACAAGGGTAAACATCTACACAATTTTCTCCAAAAGATACAAATAATATAGTTATATGTCAAAATATCCACTCTTAAAATGTGTTCGTCATGCCAAAAGGTAAGATACATGGAAGATGACAAAAACTACTATTGAAAAATATATAAAGGTAGCAATCATATCTAATTACAAGCTCCCCAACTACCATCTGTATGTTGTCATGCATCTTTTAATTTATTTTCCATTTTCTTTTTAAGGTATCTCAACTTCGTCATTTTCAAACCATTTTTCAATTTGTCCCTTTCAAACAAATTGTTTTTCACTGAAGATTTTGTAAGTTGGCATAGATTCCCAAAAGAAAAGGTAGTCAAATAATATAAAGTACATGTACTCTAATGAGTTGTCAAATTTGCATGGAAAATAAAGGAAATTCCGACATCATTTTGATAAAATCCAGCATAAATTTTTAAAAATATGGGTTACAATTGTCAAAGTTCAAGATTTTGCGTGCCCCAGGCATTTTTGATGGTGTCAAATCCATTTCCACCATCAAAAACAATATTTAAACACTCCTACTACCAGATTTTTTAGAAAAAAATGTTCGAATTTTGGTGACTTTTGGCCATCCGAGCAATTTTGATGCCTCGGTACACAATGCCTATAAAGTATACAAGAACAAGTCAAATACATTATGTATGATAAATAAAATGTATGTCGAAAGGGTTCCTAAAAAATATACATTGAAGTTTTTTTTGTCATTAGTTATTGAGAGTGAGCGTCTTTTTCTCTCTTTTTTCAAGAAAAGAAGAAACCAACAAACTTTGAATTGATAAAAAATTGTTTACATTTGGAAATATAATTGAAAATTTAGTCATATCTAGCATCTAAGTTATGTCGAAATAAATATTTTAGAAAATATGTCCATGTGACTATAACACAAAAACATAAATACAAAAACAAAATGTCAAAGTATTTAACTTCATCAAAACATAAATGTTTGTAGATCAACCACAAAGTTTGAGTAATCATCAAGTAAGCTATATCTTTCCAACCTTTTGAAGTGTACCATTGCTATATGCTACAAAGTTGATCTCCCCCAAAGAATACCTATGCCCCTTCTTTGAGAGTGTATCAACAATATTATTCAATTCCCTATATATGTGTGTAAATGTCACCAATCTAAAGTGTCCAATCAACTCTCTGATTCTACTCATCCAATTTGTAAGCATTGGGGGATCGAAGTCAACCTTTCATTTGCCTAATCAATTCGAGCTTTTGAATCCCTAAAGAATATAATTCTCTAGAGATAACCATTTTGCACATAATAAGACTCTCCATAGATTTATCATCTCAACTCGAGTATTTGTACCAATAATATTGTTCTAGTAAAAATGATAGTATCTCCCAGGATGTAAGACGTTGTATACTCCACTACAACAATTATTAAGATTAGCAACACCATAAAACACCCCATAGGATATATGTTTCAGATATCCATTTGTTGAATGCATCTCTATTTTCTCTTAAGAGCCACAGGCTCAATCTCATTAAAATATGCACATAATTTTATACAAACCCTACTAGATTCTAATGGGGTGTTTTTAAGAATATGTGCATTTTTGGTTCTCCAAATTCCCTAAAATATATAAAAAGGAAGTGTTTTATATTCCCTATACTCCTCCCACACCAACAGACATGCTTCCACTAATATTGAATTCCAACTAACGATAATATTTAAAAATTTTGAAACATCGACCTAAATGGAAACTACAAAGTGACAATTGAGGAAAAGGTGTATAACATCCTCATTTTCATCCTTACACATAACACATCTGCCAGGTCCTATAAACCTCTCTTGCATAAATTTTCCCAAGTTAATATCTTTTTTTTCCAAACCAACCACCCAAAACATTAGATTTTCAAAGGAAAGTTTCATTTCCAAACCTTCCTAAACCACCACCTTTCCCCTTCCTTTTGATGTGTTTGTGAAATATAGTTGTAGATCTCCTTTACAATGATATAAACCTAAACTACACAATGTGATCCCATACTCCCTCCAAGATTATTCTCCTCGCCTTGGCTACATCTTTCTTCCACTGAGAAAGGTTTTAGGCATCAAATTCTGGTGGTTTTGCAACATCTGTCTTGATGTATTCTATCAATCCATTGTCATCCAATACCACCTCCATGTGATCCTTCCATGCAATAAAATTATAGTTTCCTTCTAGGGCATACTCTAGCCTTAGTCCATTGAAGGTCATTTCTCATATCTGAAGAGATCTTGCTGCACTAAACTTCAAATTTGATCCTCCTAAGAAACACATTTGAAATTCCTGCTCTAATGTGAATCTAGCTCTGATACCATGTAGAAATTATGGTGTATATTTGCAACTTCTCATGAAGTTTTAATCAAAATCATAAGACATAAATCTACTCTATTGCTATGTGGATGTTAATTCATAATTTAGAACAAAAGTCTCATACATCCAATAATAAACAACACACATGCACACAATATTTTTCCTGGGGAAAGCTACAAACACAAATTCTTGCTTGCATTAATCTAATGAAAAGAGATGTATTACAATTGTTTTGCTCGATTGAGGACAACTTGTAGGTGAATAACCTATCTCTCTTCTCACAGAGAATCTCTAACCTAAACTTAGTCAATTTATGCCTCTGCTTGAGCCCATATTTCCTTGTACAATTCCTGAGAAATTAGCCCCCTACTATTCAGGGAATTCTCCAAAATGGATTGTGCAATTACAATGGTTGATCATCTTATTGCATCCAACACATGTATACTCAAGACCAGTCTAAAATTGATGTTACACTACCTTAGAATCTCCACCACAAGTGGGGAACTCCAATTCTCTGCATGCACTAGCTATTTTGGGTTGATTGATCAGTTAACTAGATGAGACTGAAGTCCCACTGCACAACTGACCTTCCACTAGCTCCTCCAATAGTTGGAACTATATTAACTGAAAACAACTTGAGAAAACTGACTTTGATTGCTACAAATTAGCAATCACACATGCTTAACTGAACTCTAACTCATCCAACTCAAATTTACCGAGTAAACTTGGTGACACAAACCATGTTACACAAGTTAACTGCATCCAAGTTGTTTGCTGACGTGGAAATTCGAATTTTCTCAATTTAATCAAGACAAAATCAAATTGAGAATTTCTTGCTGCATTTCCAACAAACACATCGAACCTAATTATTCAAACAAGTTATCATGTACTAATAACTTGTCCAATCTCTTGGCTACCTGATCCAATCCAGTATGTCCATTCCTCCAAGTGGGAAGAAGAGGAAGTGAAGGAATATTTACCAAATTATTTTGTCCAAAAATATCTTTAAAAAAGTCACTTAACATATCCAATTTACTTTTCGAGCCCCAAACCTCCCCTATAGAGATTGTCAGATTTAAATTTCTTGTCACAATGAGAGACCCAACCTTCAACAACCCACTAGTGTCCAGCTTGTTCCAGAAATCCAATATGGATTCATAGCGAGCATAAACATTCAAAATATGTAATATATCCTTCAATCCCCTTATGAATATTGTTAATAAAATTCCTACGCAAGATTTGAATGCTAATAAATTAACAAGGAAAGGATCCCACTTCATGTATTCTAGCAATCCATTGTCATCCAATATCCCTTCTATGTGATCCTTCCATGCGATAAAATTAGAGTTTCTTTCCAAGGAATACTCTAACCTCAGTCCATTGAAGGCCATCTTCTCAGTTCTGAAGAGATCCTACTGCACTGAACTTCAAATTTGATCCTCCTAAGAAACAACTTCGAAATTCCTACTCTAATGTAGAAATTATGGTGTAGAGTTGCAACTGCTCATGAAGATTTAATCAAAATCATAAGACACAAACCTACTCTACTGCTTTGTGGATGTTAATTCACAATTTAGAACAAAAATATCATACATGCAATAAGAAACAACACACATGCACACAATATTTTTCTTGGGGAAAGATACAAACTCAAATTCGTGCTTGGATTAATCTGATGAAAAGAGATGTATTACAATTTCTTTGATCGATTGAGCACAACCTATAGGTGAATAACCTATCTCTCTGCTCACTAAGAAACTCTAACCCAAACTTAGTCAATTTATGCCTCTGCTTGAGCCCCTATTTCCTTGCACAATTCTTGAGAAATTAGGCCCCTATTATTTAGGAATTTCTCCAAAATGGATTGTGAAATTCCAAAGGTTGATCATCTGACTGCATCTAACATATGTACACCCAAGACTAGTCTAAAACTGATGTTACACTGCCTTAGAATCTCCACCACAAGTGGGGAACTCGAATTCTCTGCATGCACTAGCTATTTTGGGATGATTGATAAGTTAACTAGATGATCACCGAGTTTGACTGATGTCCCAGTGCACAACTGACATTCCATTAGTTCATCCAATTGTTGGAACTAGTTTAACTGAAAAAAACTTGAGATAACTGACTTTGATTGCTACAAATTAGCAATCACGCATGCTTAACTGAACTCTAACTCATCCAACTCAAATTACCGAGTAAAATGGGTGACACAAGCCATGTCACACAAGTTAACTGCATCCAAGTTGTTTTCTAATGTGGAAATTCGATTTTTCTCAATTTAATCAAGGCAAAATCAAATTGAGAATTTATTGTTGCATTTTTCAACAAACACATCAAACCTAATTGTTCCAACAAGTTCTCATATACTAAGAACTTGTCCAGTCTCTTGGCTACCTGATCCAATCCAATATGTCCATTCCTCCAAGTGGGAAGAAGAGGAACTAAAGGAATATCTACCAAATTATTTTGTCCAAAAAGATCCTTAAAAAAGTCACTTAATGAATTCAATTTACTTCTCGAGCCCCAAACCTCCCCGGTAGAGATTGTAAGATTTAAATCTACTATCATAATGAGAGACCCAACCTTCAACAACCCACTAGTGTCCAACTTGTTCCAGAAATCCAATATAGATTCAAAGGGAGCATAAACATTCAAAATATGTAATATATCCTTCAATCCCCTTATGAATCTTGTTAATAAAATTCCCATGCAAGATTTGAATGCTAATAAATTAACAAGGCATAGATCCCACAAAACTGACAGTCCTCCCAAGAGACCAAGTGCATCTATAGAATAGACCTTACACCCTGGGCATATTTGTAAAAAATATGCACATTCCTTATCTCCATTGGCCATGGTCTCCCAAATTAATATAACAGATGGTCTTTGTTCCAAAATCAAATGACACAGGGAATTCCATTTTGGAGCATCCCCTAATACCCTAATATTTAGGGACATTATCTTCATGGAGGAATGTTGGCATTAGACAAAAGGCCTCTAAGAGCCCCCACATTCGAATCGAAAAGGGAAGAGGATCTATTGTAACCAACTGATATGAATATTCCAAAATTTTCCTAGTTGAAATATGGTCCCCAAAGGGAACCAATTTCAACCTACCCCTATGATTCTTTCTAATAGTAACATCTCACTTAAACCTCGAGCTAATAAGTAAGCAATTCAAGGAATCCACAATCGACTGAATAGTGAGAGGCTGTATATTAAAATTCAAGTTGTGTCTTAATATATCTAAGTCACTACTAGTAAAATTTGATGGAGAATTCATTCCCATAAAGGAGACAAACCAAATTATAGGTGAATTAAAATCCAGAGGGGGGATTTTAATCGCCGAAAGGTTTAGGCCTGCATCCAACTAGTGGAGCAACGGAGACCGATGTACCCATACAAGGTGAGCATGGCCCCATACGAGGGAGAGCTCTAAAAATGGAATAAACACAAGACCCAAACCTAACCACAAGGTTTGTACAACACATGATGGGTTCAACTATATCACCCAAAGAATTATTAACAAGAAAGTCTCCATCATTTGTAAAATCAACATTTACAGATTTCTAGATTATATCAGAAGAGGGAAAATGAGAACAAGAAACAAGATTTGTACATGTGTCAGAGCATTAGAGAAATTTTGACGTAAAAGATGGGCCTAAAAACAAAAATGTACAACCAAAATCAACTTTATAAGAACCAATATGATTCAAGATGATGATGTCAATCATGGGGGATGATTCACCATTTTTGGAATAAAAAAGCTAAAATAAATAAATAATTACTTTTTCAACTCATATTTTCAACTTATCTCTCCACAATTTTACTCAAGTTTTGAGCGAAAGCACTCGTTGGATGCAAAATTTAATTCCTCATCCAAGGAGTACCTATGTTCCATACTTTTGATAGACCCTACTACATGAAAATGAGAAATACATGGAAAAACGTGATTACAATCATGTTTTTTCCGTTAACAATTTCCAACATGAATCATCATTGTCTATAAAGCCAAATTCTAGAATCTAGAATGTGCAAGTTATCCATCTAGAATAATTTTAGAATCTCCAAAAATATAAATCCTATTAATCCCACCAATCAATAGAAGCATTTATTCTTTCACTTGAACCTTGAAATTTTTTGAAATGTATTTGACCTTGTGAAAGACATGTAGTGGAGATAAAATTTGATCTTGAAAAATAGCTTCATTACTATAGAGTCAAGTGGCTACTTGCACTCTTTATAAAGGAATCATCCATCCATGGCTTTAAGGCTTCAAACAAGGATTGGCCACTCAAATTCTTAGTGTTGTCAAGTGAGGTTTTAATAACATCTCAAGTTGCCATGGCATAGTGGTAATCAACAAGAAGATTTTGAATTGTTTCCCCATTCTCTCTACAAAGATGGTAAATACCACGGCTTGGAATGCCCTTCGATGTAATAGTTCCCACAAGTATAGAGCGTTTTTACCACCACTACTCTTCACCTACCTATATATCTTGCGCAAAAGGAGAAGCATAACCCTACTTGATAATGTAGGAACCATTTATTGGATTTAAGGATTATGCCAATTTATTGTGATCTAGATGAAGCTTAATGCGAGTGTCTAATTGAGCCAAGAGGCTCATTCTACAACCCAATGTGAGGGTGATGTGTAAGTATGTCTGTCCCTCTTAAAATAAAAATAAAATATTTTATAAATAGAAAAAGCAATGTCACTTATAAAAAAAAAGAATATATATATATATATATATATATATATTATATATATATATATATATATATATATATTCTATGTGTATTTAATTAGTTCTCGATATGTCCTAATGTAATTTCATGTAAAGTAATTAGAAGTAAAAAAAATATGTGGGTAGATTTTTAACACGCGATATCAACTTCATATATATCTATATATAGAAAAAAATTGTTAAAAGAAAATATTTAATGTTGTATAGAATAAAATATCCAATGATAATTATGAATTAGATATTTTAATATGAATTAATATTGACATATACATAAAAATATATCAAATAACAAAAAAACTAGTTTAATGTGCGCTAATAAAATGGCTCATTGCACATGTTGTGTAATGTCTATAACATTCAAAAATACAATTTAAACAATAAAAAATTGCATATTGTTTTTTGCAATCTAAAATAATTTTGTACCTAAAGAAATTTGATCCCTCTCGGCTCATGTTAGATCCATGGTTAAGATAGATCTATGTTGGTTATCATGTGAAAAACTGTCATTCCCTTGTTAAATCATCACAAAGTTCCTATTCTTCAAAAGTCTTTCATTTCTCATATCACATCACCTTTTGAATATAAGTAAAAACATTAGATAACACATGAATATTTAATAAGACTTGTATATGGTTTAACGTATTCTTAGATAGTGAAGTAACCTTTGCAACCAATCCAAGGGTGCATTCCTACTCTAAACTTATTACCATAAACCACTTCCCATGTTAACCATGAGTCAAATATTGAAAAAATAAGTGATTGTTTCCTTCCATTTAATATATGCCTTTTTAAAGAGATTTTTATCTAATTTTCTAGGGGCATAAGATTCATAATTAGGGCGATATCATGCCTATTTTGAAATAAGTCTTCTATAATTTTAATTTAGTTATCAATAATTATGAGGAGGATGGTAGGTATTTAACGTCCATGGAATATTCTTACTAGTAGTCACAAATCAAAGGTTGATATTTATCTCAAAAGTAGTTATGCCCTTTCTACCCTTTTAATTAAAATAATTAATTAAACAATGTCATATGAACATTGTGTGATATGAATATGAGTTATAGGTTTTTGGGCATTTGGTATTATTAATCTATGGTATTAGTCCATGGTATTGTAGCAAATATGATTTATAGGTTAAGAATCTACATGATAAAGTGGGGTTGAATCTCCATGGTTAAGAATTTATTACATTTTTCCTTAAATACATATGTGTTTAACTCATATGTGTAGATCAAATCATAAGAATAAACTTACAAAAGACTAGGGAAGTAATTTACATGTGATTATGAAGTAGTTGTCCTCCTCCCAAAATGCTCCTATACAACTCAAATCAAAATATCACCCAAACAAGATCAGCCTACCCTGCTTCATATCCCTAAGAAACATCCACATGTTCCCTAGCCCATCATTCCCAAGCCCAAATACATAGCCCATAGTGCGTCCAAATTGTGTGTCTAAACCACCAAGCGCCCAACACCTCTCTCAACCTCTATAGATTGTAACAACTCTTCCATCCAAAACTATTTCCACTTTCCCAACTTCCTTCTCCTCCCCTCAAGACTCCAAACAAAGTCCAAGATAATCTTGCCATTCTCCATCCCCACTCCTTATCCCTCCCTATTCTCCAAAAATTATCTTCTCGTATTTGTGGTTCATCTACAAAGTCATAAAATCCCCCAACCAACATCCTTGCCCCTCATAAAGCTCCACCTACCAAGTCATAAAGTCTCAAGATTCCTCTTAAATAATAATAATTAATATAGAATAAAATAACCAACAATCTTAGAGATTTAGACAAAATTAATGAGGCAAATGAGGGTCTAATTTAATATTAAATTAATCATAATGATACATTAATTAGTTATTAATAAAGTTTTAATCTAACCAGAATACTAATGTATTCATGGGAGGTGTGGGTATGTAGCTAGCATATGCATACCTCATACCTCATGCATATACTAATAATATGAACATGAAACTACAACATGTAGGCTAAGAACTAAGCATAACATAATAGGATCAAGGTGATCCAAAAATAAAATGTGAAGGTTTCATGAATTAATTTGCAAACTAGTTTATGTCTTTTACGCAAATTTTATATCATGGTTGCAAAAGTACAAAAACTTTAGTAAATCTAACAAAATTTTAACAGCGAAAAGTTAACAAACATGCAGTCTAATTTAATATTAAATTAATCATAATGATACATTAATTAGTTATTAATAAAGTTTTAATCTAACCAGAATACTAATGTATTCATGGGAGGTGTGGGTATGTAGCTAGCATATGCATACCTCATACCTCATGCATATACTGATAATATGAACATGAAACTACAACATGTAGGCTAAGAACTAAGCATAACATAATAGGATCAAGGTGATCCAAAAATAAAATGTGAAGGTTTCATGAATTAATTTGCAAACTAGTTTATGTCTTTTACGCAAATTATGTATCATGGTTGCAAAAGTACAAAAACTTTAGTAAATCTAACAAAATTTTAACAGCAAAAAGTGGACAAACATGCAACATCAAACACAAACAAATTGATAATAGAGTTCACCCATCTTGGGCTACGTCTGGGGGTCCAACTTCTAGTGGTGACCCTTTTATTATATGTTCAAATGTTCAATAAATAAACATACATGCTTCAATATGGAAAAATAATACTGCCATTATGTCCAAAATGATCAAAAACCCCTATCTAGGATTTTCTTGAGCTCAAAAAGGCTGAAAAATTAGCAAAATATGACACTTTTACCAATCTGGTTTGCAAACTGCTCCACAAAAGGTCTATGCTTTTTTAACTGTTCAACAAAAATTGCCTAGCCCAACTGGTAGGGCGTTGGGATGGCTTGGAAGAGGTCATTTGTTCAACCCACACCTCCCATCGTTGGTTCCATGAAAATATATATATATATAATATATATATATATATAATATAAATATAGATATTTTAACATATGGGTCGAAGCCTTGCTCGAAATCTTCGCTTCGCCAGTCATATGGTTGCATGGGACCAAGGGTCATAGGCCATAGGCCACATGCCCTACCCTAGCCCCCTCCTAGTTCCGTGTTTTGCATGTGGCCTGGGTCATTGTGCCTTGGGCACGGGTAGGGTGCCACTCGCCCCGCCCCTGATTTCTCTGCCAATGGTCATATGACATGGCAAAGACCACAAGCCAGGTCAATTGGGTGCGTTTGTCGGCCCATCCTTCCTCCCAACCGCTCCACTATATAAAAATAAATATAAAATTTCGTCCATGTATTAACAAGGAACATGGTAGCCCAATCGGTTGGGTGGATGGTTTGTATAGTGAAGGTCATGGGTTCAAACCCCATGGAGCTTATCAGTCAACATAAAACAAAATTGGCACAATTTTGGAGGCCACGTAGAAACCTCTCATAGGGCCATGTGGCGCCCTCTGATTGGCCCATGTGGTGACCTGTGATTGGCCCAAAAATAATCCTATCCGCCAATAACCATTCACCACTTGCCCTCATGGGATTGACGCACCTTCCAACCTATACAACCCAACCATCTTGCAGATGTCAGCACCACATCAACATACAAATTGCCACGCGGCATCTGTACCTACAAAGTCAACCCTACACTTTGGCTTTTTTAATGTTGCCCAAAACTTGAAAACGTGATAACTTCCTCATATGGTGTCAAATTGAGGTGATTCAAGCATCGTTGGAATCATAATGACGCGCTCTGCAATTTATAATTGGCTTCGAGAGATTTTGAGAAATTCAGTTTTTAGCATATTTTTGATTCCTTAGATTGCTCCTACCCATTAGAAGCTTTTGGACCACCAAAAGTTTATTTTTATTCAATAAGTAAGTGAGGGTACAAATACCTTAATTTTTTTTATCTCTATCCACCTCGCTTTACTTGGATTGATACCTTTGAGCTCCGCACAAAGATACTCCACATTACCTCTACGTGAAGTTCTTATTCTCCTGTCAAGAATAAAGTCTTCCTACAACTCACTTAAATATTCAGGAGAAAAATATTCTATAGATGGGATATGAACATTCTCTTCTTGATCAATGATTATAGGAGGCTCATACAATATTAAATTTTCCACATTCACAATGGAATAAATTTGCATGTAATATGGCAAATCCAATCAGAAAGCATTGTCACCAATCTTCTCTAGAATTTTGAAAGGACCATATCTGATTGGCTTGAGCTTTTTACCTTCGCCTTGTGATATTTCCTTGTTGATGTACAACCAAACTTGATCTCCCACTTGAAAATCATGATCAACACGATGCTTATCATGTCTTGCTTTGTACTTGGGTTGGATTTTCTCCAACTGTTCTTGTACTCTTTGATGCACTAATTGGATTTGTTCAATGAAATAATTAACTTTC
Organism: Pinus taeda; assembly: GCA_000404065.3. Lineage (NCBI taxonomy): Eukaryota > Viridiplantae > Streptophyta > Pinopsida > Pinales > Pinaceae > Pinus > Pinus taeda. Next base: position 14,811 of record APFE030761694.1, on the reverse strand, counting down.
TCCACGTCACTATGCCCATTTACTGCAATATCTTTAACAAAGATGAAATCAAAATGACACTTTGTCAAATAACCCAAACAAGCTTCAAATGGATATACTTGTGTAGATGAATGCTTGGCATAATCGTAGGCATGTTGGATGTAATGAAAATGCTCATCCCAAAGTTTAGGAAGCTTACCACAATATCCTCGAAGGAGATGCACTATTATTATGTTCACTACTTATGTTTGGTCATCAGTTTGTGGATGAAATGCTATGCTCTTCTTCAACTTTATGTCCATGAGTTCCCATAAACTTGACCAAAACTTCCTGATAAATCAAGAATCTCGATAAAAAATAGTTGAATTAGCTAGCCCAAAATGAACCCATACATTTTGGAAAAACATCTTTTCAGTTTGCTCAGTTGTAACATGTTTCTTACAAGGAATCAACACACACATTTTGCTGAAATAATCCACTACAACATATAAATAATCATGACCTTTCCTAGACATTGGTAGCCCCCTAACAAAATCCATAGAAATACTTCCCAAAGGATGACAATGGATAGGAAGTAGAGTGTACAAACCCAATTTCCTATTACTTGGTTTCCTAGTAGTGCACATAGAACATCCTTTTACATATCTTGATATAATTTCACTCATACGATGCCAATAACAATATCTATGTAGCTAAGCAATTGTTTTGCCTACACCAAAATGACTAGCATTAAGATAAGTATGGGCTTTCCTTATGACATTAACTTTCACCCTGTGGAATACACAACTTGCCAAGATGATACGAAAACTTGTTATGAACATGATAATCCAACTCTTCAACATGATTGCCTTGACTCAAAGTTGCATAAACATCTTTAAAATCTTCATCTTGAGCATATTGTTCAATATAACTTTCATGCATAATTGAGTTATGCTTAATAATGACATATGCATTAACAATAGGCCTTGATCACATATCTGCAAATTTGTTGTAAATACCTTTCTTATACCTAATAACCAAATGAAATTGCTGCAAAAATCCCATCCATCTGAAATGTCTAGCTTATCGTAGTTTGGTTTGCGATTGTAAATATTGCAAAGCTTGATGGTCAGTATGAATAATCAATTCTTTACCCATGAAATATTGCTTCCATGTATTCACGCTTTGTACCAAAGCATACAATTATTTATCATAAGTTGGATAGTTAATTATTACATTGGAAAAGTTTTAGAATGATAACATATTGGCTTACCATGCTGCATCAATACTTCTCCCATAACATATTCACTTGCATCGGTTTGAATTCCAAATGGCTGCTTAAAATATGGAATTGCTAGAACTGGTGTTGCACTAATTTTCTCTTTCAAAGTATCAAAGGCTTTCAATTGCTTTCCTCCCCACTGAAACACCCGCTTCACACTTGTCAAAGCATGTAATGGTGTTGCAATGAATGTGAAGTTAGCGATAATTTTTTTCCAATATTGGGTTGCTCTCAAAAAGCTCCTAACTTCTATTACATTGTTGGGTTTAGGCCAATTTACAATAACATCAACTTTGGAGGGATCAATCTTCAATTCACCACCTCCTACAATATGACCTAAGTAAACCAAAGAGGTTTTCCCAAATTCACATTTAGACATCTTCAAATACAACTTTTCTTTTTTCATGATATCTAGAACTTACTTGACATGCTTGAAATGCTCTTCATGAGTCTTACTAAAAATCATAATATCATCTATGTAGATTATGACGAAATGATCAAGGAATGGCCATAATACATCATTCATAACTCTCATGAATGTGGCAGGTGAATTACCAAGCCCAAACGACATAACTAACCATTCAAACAAACATTTTTTTGTCATGAAAACAATTTTCCAAATATCATCTTCAACCATCCTTATCTGATGATAACCGCTTCTCAAGCCTAACTTACTAGAATAAACAAAATCCTTACTGATCTAGAAAATCATCAAGTCGAGGAAGAGGATAATGATTCTGTTATATACCTAGGGGGGTAATATGAGGTACCGAGGGAGGTACCCAAGGTAATAATGTAATAATGTGATGGGCCATAGTAATAAATAAGGTGGTTAACCCATGTCATGTAAGGGACCACAAGTAGTTAATAATAATGTAAGGGCCCATGGTATTAGTTGATGGTATGAGGAAACCATGGTAATGATGCATGGTATTGTATGTATGAGACCTATATAGAGGCTAGAGACTCCACATGGAGGGATATGAAGAGAAGTATTCTTGTATGAATGGGTTGTGGAGTATTCTCTTTCCTTAAGGAGTCAATGTATGGTGTTGCCCTACCATAAGGGTTGATCAATAAAGTGAATCATTTCATATTATTTCTGGGTTTATTTGCATTATCTTATATTTTCATATTAGATCTATAATATTTCTGGGTTAGATCTACAACAAGTGGTATCAGAGCACTTTCTTGGGCACAAAAGTGGAGATTTTTTTTTACTTTTTGTAGGATTTCAAGGGCGGCGAGTTTGCAGATCAGATTTGTACGTTTTGGTTCAAGATCTACAAAATATGATTGCAGATCTATATTCTTTGTGAAAAAATTGCCGATTAAAAAAAAAAAATCGGTCAAATCGGAGTCCAGATGAAGGAGATATCGTTGATTTAAAAATCAGTGGGGTTGTAGATAATTTTCAGGGCAGCGAGTTTGCGGCGCAGATCTAGACGTCCTGGTGCAAGATCTACAAGATCTAATTGCAGATCTGGACTCTTTGTGAAAACACACCCAATTTAAAAAAAAAAAGCAGTCGAATCGGAGTCCGGATGAGGGAGATATCATTGATTTAAAATCAGCTCTTTTTTTCAGAAATTTTGGGTGACGGCGGGAGAGTAGCAGCGCAGATCTGGAATTCCAGTGCCTGGATCAAGATTTCTATCACATGGGTAGATGTAGAATGATTGTTCCATTTCTAAAAACAGGTCATAATAAGGATTCTGAGCAATATTGACGAAACTGTGACAATTTCAAATTTTCACTATTTTTTTTTCAAAACCCTCTTTATGGATTCTAGCAAGATTCTATTATTTACAGGAAAAAATAATGGTCCTACTATTGAAGAATACATAAAAGAACAGAAGTGGGTATGGAAAAACCATTGGAAATGGTGGGTAGTGGCGCAATTTAGAGATGAGGCGGCCACATGGTAGGGATTACTTAACCAACAGAAATGTTCCAACTTGCCCAATGAAGAATTTGAAAAATTACTTTTAGACAAATGGTCTCATGCTAGAAAACAAGATAAGGAGAAACATGTGGGGCTATTTCCTACTGGTATATCCTTATTACAGATTCATGGATTGATTCAAAAAGAGAAGATCATGGTGTCTATAAATCCGAGTTGCAAGCAAAATCTCATAAATGTTAACTTGGCAAAAAAATTGCAAGTCCTAACAAAACACATTGAAAATACACAAGTGGATGATGAGGATGTTCAAGTGTACAAGGATTTGAAGATTTCTACGGATAAATATGTGTTGCATGGTGATTTTTATGCTACAGAGATAGATAATATGGATGTTGTTTTGGGATATCCTTGGATGGAATCCGTGGGTACTATCAATATTAATGTACAGAAGAAATTCCTGAAGCTATGGTATAAAAAGAAGAAAATTACATTACAGGATATTTCCATCCATAAACAGGGAGAGCACATGGAGGCTGCAGCAAAAGATGTTCAAGGGACTGACATATCAGATGATGAACCTTTGATGATCAACAACCAAACACAAATGGAGGCTGCAGAAGAAAAGATTACAGGTGATGATACATCAGAGGAGGGCTCAGTGGTTGAAGCCATATTGAAAAAGAAGACACCACAACAGGCACCACAGCAGGGTGAAGTCAAGCAAAAGCCATCGTGGGTTAAAATTTCAACATATCATCACCCACATCACCCTGCAAGACAACCATCAAGATGGAAACCAAGTAGTCACATGATGGATACAAAGGAGAGACGATCCACCTACTACACATCAACACAGAAGAGCTGCCACGATCAACTTCCATCTCAAGCAAGCGAGGCACCACCGAGATCGAGGGTTCACCTTTCTCTTAGATGGATAGACGCATGTGCATGGTATCAGTGGACTACTCTTTTGAGTAGATCTTATTATTTGTGTTCTTCCCATGTTTCGGGGACGAAACATGCTTAGGGGGGTGGAATGTTATATACCTAGGGGGGATAATATGGGGTACC
>APFE030761694.1:0-10003 GCA_000404065.3 Pinus taeda | reverse complement strand
ATAATAATGTAAGGGGCCCATGGTATTAGTTGATGGTATGAGGAAACCATGGTAATGATGCATGGTATTGTATGTATGAGACCTATATAGAGACTAGAGACTCCACATGGAGGGATATGAAAAGAAGTATTCTTGTATGAATGGGTTGTGGAGTATTCTCCTTCCTTAAGGAGTCAATGTATGGTGTTGCCCTACCATAAGGGTTGATCAATAAAGAATCATTCCTATCTATATTTTGATCTTGTTATTTATTGGGTTATTTCTATTATCATAATATTTCTGGTTTAGAGCTACAACAAGTGGTATCAGAGCTACAACAGATTCTTTACCATAATCTTGTTCAAAGCTCGAACAAACATGTGCCATATGCCATCTTTCTTCGGAACCAAAACAATAGGAGACCCACAAGGAGATGTACTAGGTCTAATGCCCCCTTTGTCAAGAAGCTCTTGGATTTGTTTCTTAATCTCCGCATTCTCCAAAATTGACACTCTATACATGCCAATATCCGGAAGTGGTGCATCTTACTGCAATTGTATCTCATGTTGGATTCCTCCTTTTGGAGGTATCCCTTCAAGTTCTTGAAACATCTTGTTATAAGTATTAACAACGTCAACCAATTCATGTTTGAGTTTAGAATCACATCCTAAGAAAGCTTAAGGTTCAGCAATATCTTTAGCTTTAATCATCAACGACACAAAATTATTACTAACATTCGCAAGCCTTTTCATTTGAACTACACTAACAAGAGATAAGTTCATCTTCTTACGATGTACTCTAACAATATACTCAACTCCATCTTTGAAAAGATGATATTTTTTCTCATGACGATAGAATATGGATTTTTGGTCATATAAATATGGCCTCCCTGAGACAATCCCACAAATATCAAGTAGCACAACATCAAGCTCTACCTCATCTATAAAATTAGCAAGGATGGCAAATTTGAGTTTACATTTTCTTGTCACTTGCAATTTCGCATCATCACACACCCAACCCAAAGGGTAAGGTTTTGTATGAGGTGTAGTTTCCAAGTTAAGTTTCTTGACAATTGCTTCAAATATAATATTTACTTGGGATCCACTATCAAATAATGTATCAACCTTTATATGTTTTGTAATGACCTTGATATGAAAAAACTCACTTCTTTCTTTATCAATTTGAGATTCAACATGCTTCTTATAAGAAATAGTAATTGCATTAGAAGTTATACCTTTCATCCCCATCGTTGTGATTTTGGTTTCATCACCTGAATCAAATCATAGATCTTGTTCAGTTGTAGCAATAATCTTTTGTTTCCCTTTGTTATTGAACTTCTTTGTTTTCAATTCTGGATGTAATTTCCAACAATGGTCTTCATCATGGCCATCTTTTGAACAATCTTTACAAGTAAGTTTCTCTCCCTCTTTCTTGACAGTAACATTTTTTTTACCTTTGCCTTTAAATTTCTCCTTTCCTTTGTCTCCAAATTTAAAAGGTTTCTTGTTGAACTCTTGAGAAACATTCTTTCCCCTTGATTCGAAATGAGTAACCTGAACATATACTTCATCTAGTCTGATTGGTGGGATTAAACATAAGTATAGTATGTCTCAAATAACTATGCAATCCACCTATATATTTAAGGATAGTATCTTGTGAGGTCAAATCAACACCCAAGATTAATGCTCTTTTTCTAAATTCTTGTGTGAAACTTTGGACACTCTGACCTTTAACTTGTCTAAATTTTGACAATCCATAATTGTCTTTTGCATGTAAGCTAATGGATAAAATCACTTTCTTAATGCAACAATAAAGTCATTCCAAGAAGAGATAAATTTACCACTTTTCTTCAAATCTTCTTGAGTTTTAGCCTCCCACCAGATGAGGGTTGCACCTTCCATACAAAGAAAAGCAAGCTGGATCATTGTGACATCATCATCAATCTTTTGAATCCTACAATAAAATTCAATTTGACCAACCCAATTATCCAACTTTTTAGCATTTACTTCTCCCTTATACATTAGAAATTCAAACTTGACATCAAGCTTAAGCAAATGAGACTTAGCATGTCCTCTTAGAAATGTAGGAGGAGCAGGTCTATGTGAAGAAGGAGGTGAGGATGGAGGTCGAAGAGGAGGAGGAGGAGGTGGAGGCTTGGTCCCATTACCACCATCACTTTTTAGTTGATTATAACTTTTTTTAGTTGATTATAACTTTATCCTTGCAACCGTGTTGTTATTTCATTATACAACACTTTCACCATATCAGTCATATAAAATAAAGCTTTTTTAAAAGCTCTCTCATCCTTAGACATTATTTATTGTCCTTGTACTTCTTCATGTGCCATAACTTGTGGAGTATGTGGTCTTCTTGAACCAATTTGAGGGTTAGGTTCTTTAAGTGCTCCTTCCCTTCTTCTCAATCTAGACCTTGTAAGCATTCAAAAACCTTACAAATTTTGTCAAACTTTCACAAAAATCATGCTATGATACTAAAACTAATCCAAAAATAAAAAGTGAAGGTTTCATGAATTAATTTGCAAGCTAGTTTATGTCTTTTAGGCAATGAATCGTGGTTGCAAAAGTACACAAACTTAAGTAATTTTTGCAGAATTTTAATAGTTAAATGTGGATAGACATGCAACATCAAACACAATCAAATTGATAACAAAGTTCACCCATCTTGGGCTACGTCTTTGGGTCCAGATTCCAATAATGAGATTTTTATTATATGCTCAAATGATCAATACATCAACACATAAGCTTTAATATGCAAAAATAACATTGACATTGTGTCCAAAATGTTCAAAAACCCTATATACGCTCTTCCTGAGCTCAAAAGGGCTAAAAACTGAGCAAAATATGACCCTTTTACTAATCTGGTTTGCAAATTGCTCCACAAAAGTGTTCGGCTCTATTAACTGTTCAGAAAAGTTGCCTACCCCAGTTGGTAGGGCGCTTGGAGGGCTTGGCGGAGGTTACGGGTGCGAACCGCACCTCTTGCTGTTGGTTTCGTTCTATTGTTATAAAATATTAATTTTTGTTTAACAAATGGGTCGATGCCCCACCCGAAATCCCCGCTTCATTGGTCATATGGTTGCACTGGACCAAGGGTCACGGCCGTAGGCCATACGCCCTCCCCTAGCCTCGTTCCCGGTTCCGTGTTCTAGACATGGCCTGAGTCGTTGTGCCTTGAGTGCGGGCAGGGTGCCACACGCCCCATTCCTGATTTCTCTGCCAGCAGTCATATGGCGTGATGAAGGCCATGTGCCGAGCCGATTGGGTGCGCCCGCCGGCCCGTTCTTACCCCCAATCGCTCCATCGTATAAAAATAAATATAAAATGTCGCCCATTTATTAACAATACACATGGTAGCCTGATCAATCGAGTAGACAATTTGTATCCTGGAGGTCATGCGGTTGAACCCACTAATCCTGTCGATCAATATAACAAAATTTTGGCACGACGTGGTGGCTTATGATTGGCCCAAAAACAATCCCATTGACCAATAACCATTCACCACTTGTCTACACAGGATTGACCACCCTGTCAATCCATACAATTTAGTCATCCTACTGACGTCAACACCATTTCAGCGGAAGTGGCATTCGTACCTGCACAATCAACCCTGCCCTTTGACTTTTCTTTTTTCTTTTTTATGTTTGTACAAAAATTTAGAACGCTATAACTCCCTCATATGATGTTCATATGATGTTGGATTGAGGTGCGACTTTTCTTTTTTCTTTTTTATGTTTGTACAAAAATTTAGAACGCTATAATTCCCTCATATGATGTTCATATGATGTTGGATTGAGGCAATTTAAGTGTGGTTGGAATCAAAATTATCAGTTCTGCAATTTGGCATTGGTTTTGAGATATTTTGAGCACTTTTATTTTTGATCCCCTAAATCACAGGTAGTGCACATGACACAATGTATGGATTCACTTTCTTTGGCCTCCAACAATCATGGCACTAAGAATTATCTTCAAGTAGGGATAATGGAAGATGAATATGCTCATCATATTTAAAATCTTATGGAGATTGAAAGTCCAAGCTACCCTTATTTTGGGAAGGGGCAAGAACAATTAGGAAATGCTCATTTCTCACATAGTTTGAATATTTTGGAGTTATCTATATTTTGTCTCCATGTGCTAACTTTGTTCTAGCTTTGATAGTTGTTTGATATTACAAACCAATATGAAAGAAAAGTAAAAATATTTCACCTTGGCTATAAATATAATATTTAGATGTTCATGTGAAGTAACATAATTTTATATCAACTTTAGAGAGAGATAAAATTATTAAAAGTGTAAAAAAATTATATTTTTACTTTTAATATGTAAAATTCTTATACAATTTAAAAATATTTCAATACAAAACTTAAATAAATTATTTGAAGAGATATTAACTTGTATGATATATATATATATGCTTATAGACATAATTGAAAGTGAAAAAATTCAATTACTTTCTAATAAAAAGTAATAAGAGTAAGATATAATTTATTCACTTGTTAATATAAGAGGAGCATTAAAAATTAATAAGAATTTAAAAATTTTATTAGTGATAAATATAATATGCAGTATTAATATTAATTTGTATTTAAATAATATATTAAAAAGGCCATTTTAATAAAAATATGGTTTATACAAAATATTTCCATGTCTATTATGTATATATTATATATGGTTAAAAAAACTATGTATATATCATTAAAAAACAATGAAAAAAACAAATTATTATGATTAAAATATTTCAAACAATCTTAGTATGTTAAATTTCGACTTTTTTGCCAGTGTACTTTTTGGTTAATTTTGTTTCAAATCTAGTAAAGCTTTGTTGAAATTGTAAGTTTTTTATCTAATGCAAGTGTCTAAGGAAATTTTCAACCCATATTTATGTATTCAAAAATGTAATTTAAGCAATGAAAAATTACACATGGTGTGTGTATATATATGAATAACTGATCTATAAGTGCCTAGAAGGATCAAATATTTGCATGTGAGAATTTTTTTCCTAAGTTCTATCAAGTACTTAGAAAGATCAAGTATTTGTAAGTGTTATTTTTTCTTTTTTCCTAAATTTAATATTCGTGGGAAAGATTTGATCCCTCAGAGCATTTTATGAATCTGTGATTATGATGAATTTTACACTGATCTATAAAAATTCCATGAACGATATAAAATATAAAATATAATTAAGACAGTTGTATTTTTAAATGAAGATAAATGTAAAAAATCACCGCCTTAAATCATGTTAAAAAACACCAAATTGATTATCACAACATTATAAACAGAGCATTCAATATTCTTAACCTCCAGAACATCCTAAACAGAGTAGTCAATATTATTAACCTTCACAACAGTATAAGCATAGCACTGCATGCTATTAACGTATTAACCTCCACAACAATCTAAACAGAGCATTAAGTATTATTCTTGAAATTTAAGTGTGCAACACACCAGCATGCATGAAATGGAAATGTAATTATAAAAAGGAATGGCTAACATTATTTACTCAAATAGTAAATTAACAAACGCGCTGTAGGTTGGATATATCCAGTTAGATGTGAAGTGACGCAACATTTAAAATATATATATATATATATATATTATCAAACATGTAATCTGAAATATTGAGCATATAAAACATGTTGTAGTCCAATACACATTTATAAGTGTGTTATAAGAGAATTGTGGCACTGTAACACAGGAAAACCATAGTCCTCTTTCTCAACGCCAGGAGAATTCTATCAAGAATCATGCTATCAGTAAAGCAAAGTTTCAGCATGGGTGAAAACCTGCCCTGGGTTTTGACTTCTTACCATCCAAAACCTTTAAAAAAATCAAAGAAATGTCTGATTTGATCAAATCCTGACCTGGGTTTTGGCTCCTTCCAACCCAAAACCTTAAAAAAGTAAAAAAGGTGTCTGACTTTATTAAATATTTCCCTGGATTTTTGGTTCTTGCGATGCAAAACCAAAACGTATCCAGAAATTGTCTGATTCGATATCTTGGAGATAGATCATCAAAAATAAGACGATTGAGTTACCCTTGTAAAGCTCCCAACGAACTTTGAAATGTTGGTTTATTTTTATTTAGGCAGCATTCATATTATTTAGCTAATAGTAGATTTACGAAAATAGCTACGGTAGCTAGTCTGCTATTTGAGAAACTAGAACACAACAAAATAGCTTTTGTCTATATAATAACAAAATTTAAAAGATATAAAAAGTTTGAATTTGATAACAAAATTTAAAAGAAAAATAAATTTTTATTTGTCTAACCAATTGCTAATAAACATACTACTAACTTTATTTACAAATGCAGTTTTGCTGCTAGTTTTAGATAAAACAAAAATATTCAGAAAAACTATCTGTTTGGATAGTGAGTCGTGGTGAGTCCACCTGAATGGTATCAAGAGAAACATCATTTTCTTTAGAAATGGTGAAATCTAGGCCTGCAAGTTTTGTTGACCCTGTCCTTAAGCTTCCTAGTCTGTTTTTGCATCTCATAGATACATAGTGGTATCTCTTACTGAGTTTTTGAGCGTTCTACTAGGGCTTTGACCATAATGGTTTTTAGTTACCAATAAATATCTTTTGTCTACAAATCTCTCTGGTATGCTGTGTCTTGGTATTGCCTGTATCAAAAGTATGCTGTGTCTTGGTATTCCCTGTATCCAAAGACCCAGCCTCCAACCTCCTCATCCACTTCAACATCAATAATAAACCTTTTTTTCTATCCTGGCTTCCGTTTCAGCCTTTTACATCTCTCCCCTGATTTCAGGAGAGGAGGTGTGCACTGTGGATTGCACATATACAGCAGCAGAGCCCTCAGCCTAACATTGGACTCTGGAGCAGGCAAGGGGAGATTGAGCTATTCATCACCTGAGACCCCAGCATGACCACAGTTACGGGAGAGAATATGGTCAACAGGTAACCCCAGCGACAGGACAGGGCATAAGGAGAAAGCAAGCAGGCAAGCAGGCTAAAGGGATCAAAAAGGGGAGCAGTCTAACTTTTAGGTTTTTTCGTTTTTTCCACCAAAATTCAGTGATATAATTTTTGGTAAAATCATAAATTACGTCTTTTTAAGTAAACAATAAATTCATCTTGAAAAACCTTGAGCACTGCAGATTACATTACATCACTGAAACTTAAAATCCCAAAACATTCCTACTATATTTCTGTCAAAATTGATAAAAAAAAATTGCCTAGAAAAGAGCCAAAACATCTAACAGTTATACTGCTGCTTCAAAGAACTACTGCTCAAAGAGGTAGCAGGGAGGGCAGGGGATTTAGGAGCTAAGGATATAATGTTCAGAACCATATCCACCCACCAAGAAACTTAATCCCAATTCTAATAAAACCAAACCCAGAAAGAACTACTGCTCAAAGAGGTAGCAGGAAGGGCAGGGGATTTAGGAGCTAAGGATATAACGTTCAGAACCATATACACCCACCAAGAAACGTAATCCCAATTCTAATAAAACTAAACCCAGAAAGAACTACTGCTCAAAGAGGTAGCAGGGACGGCAGGGGATCTAGGAGCTAAGGATATAATGTTCAGAACCATATCCATCCATCAAGAAACTTAATCCCAATTCTAATAAAACTAAACCCAGAAAGAACTACTGCTCAGTGCTCAAACAGGTAGCAGGAAGGGCAGGGGATTTAGAAGCTAAGGATATAATGTTCAGAACCATATCCACCCACCAGTAAACTTAATCCCAATCCTAATAAAACTAAACCCAGGAGATACAACTAGAAAGGTTTTAGCAGTTCAGAATTAATGCAGAACTTTGAAATTTCAACCAAAGCTCCAGATCGATGAAAGCTCTGTCTTCTTGTATAACACACAATCGAAGCCAGCACCACAAAAATAACAGTCGACTCCGACCACAGAGGAGATTAATGTATTCAAATCACATTTACTTACTAGTATCATTCAAACAACAAGATGCCCCTGAAATTGCCTTGAGCCCCCACTATCACTGCAAAACCTCACACTATTATTTATTTTTTGAAAATAAAAATCTATATATATATATTTTGCACCAGACTTCTACATTTAAAAAGCCAATAGACAAATCTGTATAATAGTCCTGCCCATATGGGAGATTATTGAACTCTAATAACATCTAATTACAACTAGCATTCAACAATGACTCAGCAAAGAGCTCTGTCCCCTTAAAGAAAACTGTACATATTTACAAGAAAAACCTTCATGGCCTCAGCGCCCGCAAGAAATCAATCGCAGCGGCGTTGGATGTGGCCTTTCGTGGGCTGCATATCTTGGCTGCGGAAGCCGCCATTTTTGTCTCGATCCTATTCAGGGCATCGAGAATTTCAGCCAAAGTGGTTCCCATCCTTTTGAGGGCGTCGAGTATTTCAGCAAATATAGCCCTCTTTATGCTCCCTCTCTTCGGCTTTGGAGGCCTTGCTGCCTTTCCCTGTGCTCTGCTGGTACTAGTGCCATTGTGAAGCTCTGCCATGGCTGCATAATAATAATCTCTCGATTGTTTACGCTCCATTATCCCGAATCAGATCCTGCTTGCCAAACTCTGCAGCTACCAATCCCAGATTGTATGATATGGTAGGAAGGATAGCAGTAGCAGCGCAAGATTAAGTGAGTGTTCGCCGGCGGCCCGCCAATTATAAAATTCCGGTTGAATCTGGTTACCTTCATTTTATCTTTTGTTAACGGTTTATTATTTGATGAAGGAATATTTTGAAGTAACTTGGGTAGGAAGCAACTAATTCAGTGCATCATGTTGTACATTCGGTATATTCGGAGTTGGGTAAGTTTGTAATCATTTCATGTGTTTTCATTTTACAATGTTCATTGCCCACGCTGTTTCTATAGCTTGCATTGAATAAAGCACGTGGGCAAGAGACATAAGCATTTGTGGTAGGATACATTGAATAACATCTTGCAAGTGGCTATTCATGTTTTTTTTTTTGTGGATTATATATGTTTTTGGTGAAACATTAAAAAAAAATCATTCATGAATTTGTGATTTTGAGACCATATCTTCCCACTAAAAGATGGATTAAATGATATCCAAAGTGAAAAATTCAACGCTAAAATTTGCCAAATTTACAATGATATATTGTGGAGTAGTGTTTTGGTGCGCAAATTTACAATGATATATTGTGGAGTAGTGTTTTGGTGCGCTTGATTTATTTTAGTATGGAAAATATCTTTTAATTTATTGATGTTGATATGGATAATAAAATATTTGGGTAAAGTTTAAATTTTATACTGATAATATGACATTTTGACATTTTTGCAAATTTTTTGAGTAAACGATTTTTTTTCTTCTTCTTAAATAAAAGTCTAAACAATCACTTTCTTTAGTATATTAATACTATTCACATGTAATATATCTCTGATGATGGATTTATTTAGTTTTTTAAGTACATTATACGCTAATTACTTTGCACTTTTAGGGTCCCTTTTCCTAAATACATAATTAGATAGGGTCAACTTTACATTGAGATAAATCATCATATTCATTAAGAGCACCATAAGTCAAATATGTTATTTAGAGTCTAAAACTAACGACCATTTTGTATATATTTAAAGTCTAAAACTAAGGACCATTTTGTATACACATACTCTTCCTACTATGAAATTATAAAACTATTCTTTTATCTCTTAGAAATATTCACTTGACTTTTTCTAAACTTCATAGTTTATATAAAATAAAAATGTTTAACCCTGCCATCCAGGGTTGGAATTTGACGGGCAAAATGCCCGTCACAAGGCATTTTGACCGTATTTCACGTTTAAAAATTTTAAAAAGCCGTTTTTGTGATGGGCTTTCAATGTTCTAAAACGTATTTTTTACTGTTCACTTTTTTGCAAAAACGTCATTACTACCCTCTCAAACAACACTCTTATAAAGAAGTGCAGTAATATTTGGAATTCTCTAATATTTGTTTTTATTGAAATAAATTAATTTCATGTTATTTAAAGTTATAGATGTATGTTATTTAAAGTTATAGGTATATATTTGA
>APFE030761691.1:0-26243 GCA_000404065.3 Pinus taeda | reverse complement strand
TTCCTTGTTTTCTCTTTCCTGTTTCTTTTCCTACAACTTATTCTTATACAAGACCTTTTCATTGAATATTACATCTCTGCTCCTAATTATTTTGTGATTTTCGTAATCATATAAGCGATAACCAAAATCATTAACAATATATCCAATAAAAGTACATTTCTTTTACTTTTCCTCAAGCTTTGTTCTATTTTCTTTATTAATATGGACAAAGGCCTCACAACCAAAAGGCTTTAAAAAAGAGTAGTTTACCTTTTACCTGTCCATGCTTCCTCTGGAACACCACCATCCAAGGAACTTGAGGGCCCTTTTTTTATTAGATAAACAACAGTATCTACAACATCTGCCCAAAATTGTAAAGGTAATCCTACATGCAATCTGATGCACCTTGCATGCTCCATGATTGCTCTGTTCATCCTTTCTGATACACCATTTTCTTGTGGTGTTCTTGGAACTGTCTTCTCCTTGTGAATTCCATGCTCCAAATAGTACCTATCAAACTCTTTGCTACAATATTCACCTCCATTGTCTGATCTGAGACACTTGAATTTCTTCCCTGTCTCAATCTCAACCAAAGATTTCCATTTCTTGAAAGTATCAAATACATCAGATTTATTCTTAATACAATAAATCCAAGTTTTTCTAGTTGCATCATCAATAAAAGTAACATAATAATGAGAGCCACTAAGAGATGATACCTGAGTAGGTCCCCATACATCTGCATGTGCAAGCTCTAATTTTTCGCTCTTCTTTTCTTTCCCAACTCTGAGAAATTTGACTCTCTCCTGTTTCCATAAATTCAATTCTCACAGAAGTCCAAATCAACATTCTTCAAACCTAGTAACAAATTCCTTGAGTGACAAATATTCATCCCCTTCTCACTCATGTGTCTGAGCTTATGATGCCATAATGTTGCATCTGCTCCTTTGGAAGTTAAAGCATTAACATAGTTAGATATACCATTGCATAAATACAATGTACCAACCTTTTCACCTTTTTCTATTACCAAGGCTCCTTTGGTGACCTTCCAAGCTTTATCTATGAAAGTTGTCACATAACCTTCATCGCATAACTACCCTGTTGAAATCATATTTTTCTTCAGATCTGGAACATGCCTTACCTCCTTTAGTAGCCATTGGTTTCCATTCTTCTGTTTTACAAGAACCTTACCCATTCCAACAATTTTATAGGGTTTATCATCACCCAAATGAACTTGTCCCAGATCTCCTTGAACATAGTCATGAAAATATTTCTTATCAGATGTGGCATGGAAGGAGGCCCCTAAATCTACCACCCAGGAATCAGTAATATTTTCGAAAGAAAGAATAAAAGCATCTTGTAAAACCTCACCAGTCACATTTGCTTCATGATTGTTTTCTTGCTGTGCATCTCCTTCTTTTCCCTTCCAAGATCTACAGTCTTTCTTTAGGTGTCCTTTATTTCTGCATTTCTAGCACACTATCCCTGATCTAGACTTGGATCTTCCTTTCCTTGATTTACTATGATATCCTGAGCTCTTTCCTCTTTCCATTTTTCTTCCCCTAGACTCTGTACTCAAAGAATTACCCGATGTTTCACTGGAGCTTTTTGATCACATTTCCTCGCTAAGGATAGCACTGACAACATCATCAAACTTTAAGGTACTAGAACCAGAAACAAAGTTACTAATGGCCATTACAAAACCATTCCAACTTTCTGGCGATTGTTGGCCGGATAAATCATTCTTGCGGACAAGACCAATCTCCCTAGTATCAAATGATATCTAGAAACAAGCAGCACAAGCAAATCTACTTTTCTCTAAACATGTTTCAATTCATAAATGAAAACTAAGAGGTGTAATAGACCCTACCTCAGTCCAATTCTTGTTTGTGGCAGCTTTGCTCCAAGAGCAAGCAGTTCCCTTTTAATAACCTGCATACACAAACAAACACACATCAAAGAACACCTGCATAGATAATATAATAAAACATGTTCATTATGAAGATCAAGGAGCTCACAAAATAAACCATTATAGACAGTTCATTGAGAAAAATAAACTTGATTGTATTAACTTTATGAATAAAAGAACCTTACAACCTTTGCCTTGATGTTGCACAAACTCTTTCCATGGTCCAGCAGGAATCTCCTCTACTTTGACAAGCCTCACTCACTTCTCAAATGAAATGACAGGTATGTGATCTCTCCTCTCACAAGCTCAAAAAGGAAGTCTAATTTCCAGCAACATTTACCCTCAAGAATCTTCAGCTTTCAACCTCCCCTACAACCAGCCTAATGCCTAAATTTATAGTGCAAATGGAGGAAGTTGCAGGTCCACCATTGAAGGGATAAGTTCCTCCTTCAATGGGATAAGCACCTCATATCATGGAGTTAGCTCCCTTAGTTATGGAATGGATGAACGAAGGTGGAGTGGACTTGCTAGCGTAATATTCCTTCTAGAAGTGTCCAAAAGTGACCCAAGGTGAGTTTTTAAGAGTGAACTCACGTCTTTTTAACTTTTACAGGGGTTCGCACTCATCACTTAACAGACAGAGCGGTCAAGTTCGCAGGGGACATGACCATTGGGTGCAGTACCGCAGGCAATGCTAGGAGAAAGTGCGAAACCAGGATTTGACATATTTTTAAGGTCTTTCTCCCATTTTCAAGGCTTAACATGAAGAGATGAGGCTTAATACTTGCAAAGGAGGTATGCATGAGTAGTGATGGACTCACACGAACTGTAGAAAGTCACGGCGACAATTTTTTTTGTAACAGCAATGAGCACAATAATAACAGAGCTCTAACTTCATCATCAAAGTTTACCCCTACAGAACATAACTGACTTGTAACAGTATTAAAATCATTTAAATGGTCTGCAACAGATCCACCTTCTGAAATATTCATATTAAATAACCATTTCATAAGAAATACCTTGTTTGAGGCTGAGCATTTTTCATATAGTTTCTCCAACACCTTAATCAAACCCTCTATAGTTGTTTCCTTCGAAATGTTGAAGGTGACCAACACTGCGAGGCACAACTGTACTGTTCCGAGTGCCTTTCTATTGAGAAGGTTGCATTCTTCATCTGTCATACCTATCAGAATGTTTTTTTTTTCGCCCAATGGTAGGTACAGATCTTTCAAATACATATAATATTCCATCTGCATCTTCCACAGTGAGAAGTTTTGGCCGTTAAATTTCTCAACCCTAAACTTACCATCTTCCGCCATTGCTCACACTCGAACGAGGAACCCTTCTTTCCTGCGAGTTTATCAGCCAAATAGACCTTCGGTTCTGATACCAGTTGTTAGAAAATTATATATTACGGAGCAATGGAGCACATAAAATATTGCAGAAATATAAATACAGAAAATGCATAAAACAAGAGAGACACAGATATACGTGGTTCACCTAGTTTGGGCTACGTCCACCCTGAACAGCCATTCCTTCCTTTCTATTATCTAGAAAAATGAAGAGACACAACCTACAATAGATCTACTATAATATCCTTTGTTTACTCTCACAGTCTCACCTCTCTTCTTCTCACTCAGAGAATACACATCTATTACACAACCTTAAATACAATGCCCTCATACAAAGAGAGGGGTTGCCTTATAGGGTGAAAAACCATAAACTAAACATAAGTTCTACTGTCAGATCATCCGCCTAATGAACGGCCCAGATTGACTAGAAATTACTATACTTTTACAAGGCAATTTTACATCTGGTTTTAGCTTCGGAGGTGGTGACCCCAAAACCCCCGTCGGGGGATCGTTGGCCCCTCGACCCCCCAGCCGAGGGGGATCAGCCCCCTCGAACCCTCGCAGGGGGGACAAGTCCCCCCGACACCCCCCCGCATGGAGGGGTGTACAAACTTCCTGGCGTATATATCCAGTTGAAACAAAGACCTCTAAACAATCATGCTCCATACTCAACAGGCCTCCATGTAGCCCCTCACTTGTTTGCTCAGTCGGCGCGAGTTAGCACCATGGACTCGTGAAGGTCTTCATGAATGTACACTTGATATCTGCAACGATCGACAAAATGAAAACACGCAGAACAGTGGAATCACCATGTTTATGCACCTAAAACCTGCGATGATTTCGGTTCAGTCATGCCCTCCACTCAGTGTACAGGTTCCTCAGCTGTGACGCTCTAATACCATGTTAAAAATGCAATGTTCTATATTAAATAAAGTGAAACCCATTGGTCGGCTCTACGAAAGAGAGTCTGAACCAAGAGAGTCTGGCTGTGAAGAATACTCTACACTCTTCATGTACATCACATGCTATATAGTAATCACAAATTTAGGGATGTTAGAACCATAACCTAAAAAATAGAAACTAATTCATATCCTGAGGTCTCATGAACCAACTCACTATTCTAAGATATTCTCCATTATCTCTAACATGTTGTACTAATAGCAATAAGGGGTTACACTAGTAGTATAGGGACCTAACCATCCCTCTTTTGATTTTTTTATTATTTTTCCTTAGTTCCCTTAGACAATGCGTTTAATCGGCTGACAGTCGCACTGACCCCTATAAGTGAAGATTAGGGCTAGGCCCCAATCTTAGCCAGTGTGTTCTGCTCTTGTGTTTTTGACCCCATGAGTCTTTTTTACCATTTTCTCCCTAATTATAGAGATTCATTTAGCTTAGTTTATGTGCTTGCTTAGTTTAACCCACCCTCTAATGTGTTAAGTCTGCACCTATGTCAAGTTATTTTTTATTTTTTCTTTGAATGCCTCGATCAACGCTAGTTTTCAGTTAGGTAGTCACGTGGATCAGGCCATCAGTGCTATTTGTAGTACTGGTCAGTCATGCTAGTCATGCCTATTGGCGCTAGTTGTCAGTTAGGCAGTCACGCCAGTCTTAGGGGTAAGAAAAATAAGAATTTCTCCCATTCCAGTGACATTGTGTCTTGACCCCCAGACTCTCTTCTTCTACTAGAGGTGACTAGGATGCTTTGTTTGGTTCATTTTCAATTGAATGAGTGAAAAAGCCTTGTTTGTTCTCTTATTTCGTGTCTATTTTCTCTTTCCAACCATAGATTACCTTGTTTGGTTTCTCGATTGAAGCATTTATGTGTTTGGATGGTTCGACTCAGAGAGGAAGATGTTTTTTGTTTCATTTATCATGCTTTGGATTTTATTTATTATATTTTGTTCGAAATTGTGAAAATTTCATTTAGAGTGATTTATGTAAAAGATTCATTTTGCAATTTATGAAAAGGAGAACATCATTCTAGTTTACTTAACCGAAAATATTGCATTAGTAGCATTATTGAGAAGCTAGAATTGCATCATCATAAGCATTGGAAATGAAATGAAACTTCTTATGTTGTTATAGGAAGATTAAGTGCATTTAGGAGGTTTATTAGTGAAAGATTTCATTCTTTGATTGTTTCATTGATTGTGTGCTCTCTATCCCTCAATTAGTGTTAACTTTCATCAAAGAAAGACTTCTTTTCTCATATAGCTGCATATACGAGTTTTTAGATAACAATGGTAGGGCCTTATAATTGAAACCTAATTCAGGATAAACTGTTAAAATTTATTGAATTAATGTAAGGAAGCATTGAAACATAATGCTCACATTTAGTGGTCTAGACTAGAGACTTGTTCCGACGTCTTCAAACCTAGCAGTTATCATTCGCTTTGGCACTAGACAACGCTAGTACGGATTTGTGCTCCTCATGCTATCGAGTATATAAAAAGAGACCCCTCTAGGCTATGATCCTTTATCCATAGGAAGCTGAGTCAACTGCCTTGTAAACGTGATACACCGAACGCAACATTCGGGAAGATTGCCTGCTCGTACTTCTTGGTTCACCGGGAGGTATTTTGCAGTTCATGGTTGCTTGGAAATCCTATTTACCTATATCATCCAGAACAATCATTTTTTATCTTTACTAACTCTTTAAATTTGAAAATATCATTCAAGCACTTGTCCTTTCAAGCTCATTTCCAATTGAAAGTGATAGAGTCACCTTTCATCCGTTTCTCGACTTTCAAAACATGAAAAGACAAAGTTTTGTTTCAGTGTCTTAAAATTAACTTCCCACAAAATATTCTTGGTAAAATTTATCTTCCTTAGTAATTCTTTAGAGTCGATTCCAATGGCAACATTTCCAGAGTCTAGCAGTCAAGGATTCCCTTCAGATGGGAATCCTGGTCCTTTTCCTTCTTTTGGGAATGTTCATGCTCCTTATATGGAAATATTGTCCCTCCGTGGGTTAAGAATTGGTTTACTGGTCTGGTTATTTTTTACCTCGGTGGTCCCGAGTGTCCCAACTCCTACCTTGCTGTCTACTTCACTGGAATCACGTCACGATGATTCTAAGGTTGACCCCTCACCTTCTTCCCCCATTTCTTCACCCTCTTCTTCTACTTCGCTTGTTGAAAGTTTGAAATCCAGTAATCTGGAGGCTAAAAATAAGAAGAAGAAGTCAGATAAGCGAGAGGCCAACTGTGCAGCTATTACTCCAAATGCACCCTATTGGGTCATGGAAAAGTATGCATTTACTATTAACTTGTTATCCTTTTCTTTTATTCTCATCCTTTCTATATCTCAATGTGCTAATCTATTAAGAAATTACAGTAAGAAATACAGAAATTATCTGCAGTTATGCTTTGGCTAATTATTGCCTTTCTTTCTGCAGGAAAATCATGAAAGGGACAAATGTTGTTCCCTATGAAGAAACAACAAATATCGATAGGCTAAGGAGGGAACCCGACAGTTGTAGATACGTCCAAAAGCAAATCAACAGGATCAGCGCAAGAAAGGAAATAATGTCTGAAGTCAGAAAATTGCGCGAATCCCTCAGGATCAAGAGATCCTGAGGGATCGCTTTTACTATTTATCTTTTTACCCCTTTCTCATTATAAAAGGCAATGAGTGTAAACAGAAAGGGGACAACTGTTGTTATTATCATTGTAATTCTCAATTATAGACTTTCGCTGTAGTGAAGAACGCAAATACGTTGTAATACTCTTTCATGATTAATACATAAGAGGAGTTGTTGTTCCTTTTCATTTATCTAAAGTAACCAGCAGTGTACGCTGACGGCTAAGGGCCTGGCTTCTGGTGGAATTCACTACTTCACCTATGTCATATATTTTCAATTATTGCAAGTTTGACAGTTTGATAGTATTAGTGCTTTTTGCTATTTTATTTCGTTGTTGTTCCTTATTTCTTTGCATTGACAAAATAGCTTTGTTTTAGATAATTTACAACATTGTTGTTTAATTAGTTTCCTTTCGCTTTGGATTGAGTTTCCTAGATGAATATCCTGCTCGATGTAATCAACTGTAATGAGTATTAACTACTGCTGTTAGGCTCTCATATTGATGTCATCATTCTTTTACAGAGTAGTGCATTTGATTTAAATTCAATCAGTTTCTAAGAGAAGAGTTATCACTATTGAACTCTTAACTGATATTGCTGTTACTTGAATTGCATATTGTTGTTACCTGAATTGTTGTAGGATTTGATTTCATTAAAGGATTGAGTTTTCTTTTAATTGTAATTAGAATTTACTTGTTGCATCTGTTTACTCTTGTATTTAAAAGATCTATACTGCAATTTAGAAGCATTAATATTTGAGTTGAATAACCGCTACATACTATGTACACTCTTGAAATAAAAAGACTTGCTCAGATTGATAATTAATGTGAAGATAATTAGGAGTTGAAAAGTCACCTTTTATCAGTCAACATTTTGGATTTTGTTACAGATGGAGGATAGGGGTTCTCATCACAATCCAGCCTACGATGATCATGAGGAAGCAACAAAGTGGCATTCCTACTATGGCCACCACACTAGGGATATGATCCAATGGATGAATCAAGAAATAAAAAGTCCTTGGAATAGGAGGCATCATCACGAGATGACTTGCCCACCTTTTGCTCCTTCTTAGTGAATGGAAATGTGTTCATCTGGTCACCAAGCCAACACATTGGTCTCCACTCCGATATCATAATGCACTTTCCCTATTTTACATAAAGGACCATTGTTCCAAAGGGTTAGAAAGAAACTCTGTCAAGGCTATAGATGCCTGCAGGCAATAAAAGCTCTTATGATGGTATTGAAGTCATATTTTCAACATCAATAGTTATTATAAGTCCCTTTCCCTATTTGGTATCTTTACTATAGAGTGACTATGTTCCTAATTTATGTTGAACCTTTATGCATGGATATCTTCTAAAAAATCAATCATAATAAGCTTTAAGTGGAATGATGATGGTAAAGTATCTTTTTTGGGTCAGATGTCCTTTTTCCCCTTTCGAAATCACCTCATAACATCTCCTCACTAATTTTAAGTTATCATATATGCATTGATTTCAGCACTCTAATATATCTTGCGATCCTTTAATAAATAGGTGTACCTTACCACTTCCACCATCCCTATACATTGCCACCAACATGATTTTCCTTCATTTATTTGGTCGAAGGCGACCTATCATTTCATAGGGGGGTGAGGATGACTCCCAAAGTACTTATGCATGTGTGTCAGTCCTTTATTTGGGTATGTAGAACTATATGAAAATCCATAATAGCAAGTCTTTAATGGTATTTATGCTGAAAAATATCATTCGATATAACGATCATAACAACTTGCACTATTCCATCGCTGTCTCTGTCTATTGTTGTGTTACCTATGCTAACCTGCATTCTGTAGAATTCAAGCAATATGGGAGCCAGAGCAGTGCACAAGGAGCTGCTGATACTGGCTATTTCTGAGGCCCCAAGAGAAATTCTAGTCTGAGTGAGGTGGGTAGCATATTTTACACGATTTCAACAACCCAAGAAAACAATTGCCATAGAATTCCTGTATAATTTACAGAACAGTTAGTCTATGGTGAGGGGTAGACAAATCATAGTATCAGATGTTGTGATTGCAAACATTTCTGGATTACTAGCTGAAGGACCTGTGTGGACGAATAATTGACTGAAGCTACAGTATTCCATTGAAAACTTTAAAGACAAAGGGCAGGAGCTGATCATAAAAGGAAAAGGAGTTTGACCATCATCCCTTGGAGAACCGTGGGGAGAACTAACCAGAGTTGTTTAGAATTTCATTACATGTGACGGGTGAAAAGATGTGGTAAGGCCATGTCAACTTAAACTGTTAGCAGTTTTGAAACAAAAATGTTCAGTAAATCTACCTACATATTTGAGTTTCTTACTGCATGATTCTGCTAGAAGAATAAGGAAATACCCACACATAAAAATAATCATAAGTCATCATTGTTTAATTAGGCTGATAGTTAGCTACAACC
Source organism: Pinus taeda (assembly GCA_000404065.3). Classification (NCBI taxonomy): domain Eukaryota; kingdom Viridiplantae; phylum Streptophyta; class Pinopsida; order Pinales; family Pinaceae; genus Pinus; species Pinus taeda. The sequence continues at coordinate 16,986 of APFE030761691.1, read as the reverse complement.
TCGCCCAATAGCAAAGAAGTTGGGAAGAATTAATATTTGCCATGAAGGGGGGTTAGCTTTACTTGCTCCTAACCTTGTTCCAAAAAGGAAGAGGACTACCCGCACAATAAACATTCCACAAAAATACAGACACTTTGCCAGAGTAAGGACAAGCTTGGGAATACCTGAAAATCCCTAGGGTAGAAGTAGCCAACCCATAGAACTATCTAATCTAGAAAATGAGCAATATTTATAGTTGGAAGGACGGGATGACCTGGAGTCAGAAATTGAGGAGGAAATAGAGCACTCTAGTGAAGACGAAAGAAATGAAACAGAACTCCCCTCAACACCAAATACAAATCCCCCATGAGACTTACTGCATGATATTGAATTGGCCTATATTTTGGCCAATATGAATGAATTTATACAGCCCGAAAGCACACTCAACTTTAACACTGGAGCAACCTAATTGGAAGAAAACTCTGGCCATAACAGGAGCATACCAGAAAATGTAATCTATGAAGTAGAAACAAAAGCAGAAGTCACTCAGGAAGAGACAGACCAACCTGGTGATATACCTCTAGAAGAACCCAGCCAAGTAGACCTAAACATAGAAAATATAGACCAAACAGAGGACATGGAGATAGACCAAGAAGATGACAATCAATCTAGGGACACAGTTCTTTTAGATCAGAGTCAAGATGAGAAACCAAGCCCGTTAGGAGCAGAAATGACTAGCAAAGCACTCGCTTCCCCTAAAAAGAACAGAGCCACAATTAAAAAACTTAGGAAGGAACAACAAAGGTTGTGGAAAACAGTGAAGAGGATCAAACGAAAAATAAGGGAGTTATCAGCAGGGAAAGTCCCAGACAAAACCTCAGAAACAGTAAATGCAACCATCCAAACTGAATTGCAGGAAACAAAAGCTATGGACTAAAATTGAGCCCATACTCACTGAACCTTTTAGGGAACAACATACAATTTTTGCAGAAACAACTACCCAAACAGAGGCTATACTATCTCATGACTTAGCCATTCAGATAAAGATGCAACCCTCCTATAACACATCTACCCAGACAGAGGTTTGGGCCTCCGATAGCAAAGAAACACAGATAATCCACTTCCATTCTCATAGCAGGAGTACACAGACAAATACCCAAGCCAAAGATATCATGATGAGAAACGATCCATCATAGTGAATCTTCAAGCAGATTTAGCCCAAGATCCCTCACCATAGAACACCTTGAACTAGAAACAGTCCCCCAACAGAAATACCACAAATTACAGAGGAAACTTCAGGACGTGAACATCTCAGAAAGTGAGGCATTTGATAAATACTGATAGGCAGAAGAGAGGACTGAGAAAATAAAGCTCAGATTAGAAAAGGTTAGGAGTCAAATGGATACTATTTGCTCATTATATACTGAAATATTGGCATGCAGATCTCTTGCCAATAATTATGCCCTATTTTTACTACAGTTGACGATCAAAGCCGTCAAAGCTGGAAATCCGATAGAGTTGAAAACAATTGAGGATTTTATAAACTGTTGCAAACATCATGGGGTAAAAGTTTAGAGGTTGTTGTGTGAATTTTATTTACACAATTTTGTATTAGAGGAAGAAAATGAAAAGAACCCCAGTCCTTTTGTAGGGGATGTAAAATTCAAGCTTTTATTTCATTCGTTGTTAACCAACTGAAATGGTTCAAGGCTCGTAACACATTCCAGAGGCAGGAAAATGGACTAAACCTTTGGGCTAGAGGTGAACCAAAACATCTGTTACAAATGCTCGCCAATCACAAAATTTTGATCAACAAGGAAGGAGTAATCAAAACTCTGGGACCTATTCAGAAAGAAATCATGTAAAAAGGAGTAGAGTATTTCCTCTCCATTCAGGAAAGCTCCTTGGCCACAGCCAAGCTAATATGAACAATATCCAATAACAATGTATAGAATAGAGAGCCATTCAATTATATAAATTTTAAACTGGTTTCAGAATGCTTTGTCACTTATGGTAATCTCATCTTAAGGGAAGGTCCTTATTGGCTAGGTTGTCGGTTCCACAACCCTATTATTTGGTATCTTGATGAGGGGTACAAGGCTATATATGAACTGCCTGAAGGACAAACAAGGAACATCTTTGAAATCTTGGCCAAGCATCACGGTTTCAGATTGCTTTTTGACATTCCTTCTCTAGCTTATTCGTCAACTACTCTGCATACGAACTATATGGTTTTCATGAGGACATGAAAAAGGGTAAGCAGGGGAGTATGTTGGGTCATGGAAAAGATATGCATTTACTATTAACGTATTATCCTTTTCCTTTATTCTCATCCTCTCTATCTCTCAATGCGCTAATATATTAAGAAATTATGGTAAGAAATACAAAAATTATCTGCATTTATGCTTTGGCTAATTATTACCTTCCTTTATATAGGAAAATCACAAAAGGGACAAATGTTGTTCCTTGTGAAGGAATAGAAAATATCGACAGGCTAAGGAGGGAACACGGCGGTTACAGATACATCCAAAAGCAAATCAACAAGATCAACACAAGAAAGGAAATAATGTCTGAAGTTAGAAAATTGCACGAATTAGTATTTATCTTTTTACCCATTTCTCATTATAAAAGACAACGATTGTAAGAAGAAAGGGGACAACTATTGTTATTATCATTGTAATTCTCAATTATAGATTTTCGCTGTAGCGAGGAACGCAAATATGATGTAATACTCTTTCATGATTAATAGATAAGAGGAGTTACTATTCCTTTTCATTTATCTGAAGTAACCAGCAGTGTACGTTGGCGGCTAAGGGCCTGGCTTCCGGTGGAATTCACTACTTCACCTGTGCCATATATTTTCAATTATTGCAAGTTTGATAGTTTGATAGTATTAGTGCTTTCTGCTATTTTATTTCATTGTTGTTCCTTATTTCTTTGCATTGACAGAATCACTCTGTTTTAGATAATTTACAACATTATTGTTTAATTAGTTTCCTTTCGCTTTGGATTGAGTTTCCTAGATGAATATCCTACTCGATGTAATCAATTGTAATGAGTATTAACTATTGTTGTTAGGCTCTTAGATTGATTTCATCGTTGTTTTAAGAGTAGTTCATTTGATCTAAATTCAATTAGTTTCTAAGAGAAGAGTTATCACTACTGAATTCTTAGCTGATACTGCTGTTACTTGAATTGCATATTGTTGTTACCTGAATTGTTGTTGGATTTGATTTTATTAAGGGATTGAGTTTTCTTTTAATTGCAATTAGAATTTACTTGCGACGTTCATTTACTCTTGTATTTAAAAGATCTATATTGCAATTTAGAAGCATTACTCTCTGAGTTAAATAGACATCACATACTATGTACACTCTTGAAATAGAAAGACTTGCCCAGATTGATATTTAATGTGAAGATAATTAGCAGTTGAAAAGGCACCTTTTATTAGTCAACACACCACGATCAACAAACCTTTTGATCCTTCTCGGAAGGTAAAATTCCCTTACAGGCTATGTAAGGGTGACCATCTCCTTAGAGACTGTCTTGGCATTCCCAAAGTCTTAGAGGTATGGTCTGAAAACCTGAACTGACCATCCCCATCGACCTCTGGAGATCATGTCGATGCTACACCCTTGGTTAGCGATGGTAAGAAGAAGGGGGAGATTAGATTCCTCTAGAGGTTATGTGAAGGGGAGAATCTTATTCACCTTTTTCCTCTTATGGATAAAGCTTCCAAAGTTTTGGAAAACATTACAGCTTCTCAATCCCAACTCCCTGTTGGTTATCAGAGGCTTTCTTCTAGCCCTCTCTTAGTTGGTAAAGATATTGGCTTGGATTCATCTCTTGCCCATCTTGCTCTTCCTGAGCATGACTCTCTTATGTCTATTCCTGACCAACCATTAGTAAAAAAGAGTGTCGACTCAGCTCCGCCTTCAGTTGTTCACTCTATTACCTAAGAGAGTAGTGATCATACTGCTCATTTTCTTCTCGTTTTCTTAGATTATCATGAATTGAAGTGTGACCCTCCCATATCAGTTGTTCAGGAGAGTCGTTCTCCTATTCCTGTACAGCATGGGGGCAATCATATGATACCCCCACCATGTAGTTTTGTCATCTCTTTTGATTGGGGTGCATTGTGTTAGAGCCTGGATCTACCTCAGGCTGAAGGAAGGCAGGTCTAGGGTAACATCAAACCACGCTTAACCTAGTAGCTATCCCTACTAGGTCAGGAGAGGGCTCTCTCCTTGTCAATCTCAATTAGGATATTGGAAATTAGGGCTTGAGATGACTGAATTTAATGTACATTTTAGGCTAGGTATAGTAGCTCAGAGTTTTTGGTTTGATTTTTAGGTTTTGGTTACTGGATCAATTGGAGAAGGCAGATTGGGTCTAGCAAATCAACTCAAGGATACAGTCATGTCCTGTGGGGTGAGGTAGAAAAGGGTTTATGTACTAGAAATGGATTAATATGGTAGATTAAGACATCTGAGGAGTTGAGGAGGGCATAAAGAAACTATGAATCCTCTTCAAACAATTGAAAACATTAAAAACCAATTGCATTCCCAAGACAAAGCAAAATGGTGTATTTTGTATATTCACCTTGATTCATTTAGTTTTAGAGGAGAAATATGGATTTGGATACATATAAACATAAGAAAAACTCATTACAAAGAAGAAATAATACATAAACTCACAGTCACAAGAATCCCAAAAAAATAGTTGTGAAACCTAGTTTTATACCTTGCCAAACTAAGGATACAAATGTTCAATGAGTGCTACCACTTCTACCAAAGTCTAACCTTTACAAATTACTAAGAAATTACATAATATAGGCAAGGACACCACTCATTCTAGCTGTTAGAGTCTAATCCATGAGAAAAAGGGTGGTTTCAACAACATCTAAACTAGGAACAAGAAAATAGGCAGTGGAACAACTTGCCTCTAAAACTAAGGAAACTAATACATTCAATTCAAAACAACTTTTGGTTTGATGTATCTACCCCATAAAGTGTTTTCCATCAATATTTACATCATATTACATCATCTACCATGCAAAATTTACCAAGACAAGAAGAAGAAGAAGTCAACTACTCAAGAAACTAGGCGAAATTTGACTTTTAGGCAAAATTGACAAAAATTTGCCTGATGTGTAGTGCCGCTTTAGGGAAGCATTTGCAGGTATTCCACTCATCCAAGCACTTTTAATTTTCTTATTTTGAGTTGATTTTCCCCTTCAAACATCAATTCTCCCAAGACTACTTAATGTGGGTCCAAAAAGTGGTAGAGAGGGCATTTTTTGAGTATTTTTTTCCCTTTTGGTGGTCAAGATCTTCTCAAAAATTGATGAAACTCTTCGCGTTTGATTACGTTTTTATGCTAAATCCAAATATCTAAGCCATTTGTCAAGAGGATGCAGAAATTAAATGCACAGAGCCAGTGGCTCTGCGCATTAGCCGAAATTTTCTGTGTTTCTATTTTCAAAAATTGGAAAATGACAAAATTGTCTCAAAATTTGCCCATTTTTGGCTCAAAGCTACATCATGGGCTACTTTGTTGGTCTAAAGTCACATCAGCCAAAATTGTGATCTTTTAATCCTTCTTTTTGCCTTTTAAGGCCCTCCTTAATCTTGCCTTAAGTTGCATAATCCTTATGTTGCATATTCTATTACGGGTCAAATAATGATAGGCCATATGGCGAAGCATTTTATTTTCTTTATTGGCCTTCTCTAGCAAATTCTCAAGGTGAATTTTCACCCTCTCTAACCACGTTTCTCGGTCATTCTCAATTTCTTGCTCAAGGGAGGTCATTTTGACCTTTGCCTTCATTGCCTTTTGTTCCACTTTTCCTTTACATCTGGAATTCTTGTGTCCTTTGCAATGATAGTTGGTGAAAGAGTGAAGTTTGCCCCAGAAATATATACCATATTGTTATCCATGTTTATCACAAACTGCCTTGCTAACTCATGGTGAAATTTGACCCTGTCAACGATTTCAGAAAACTCAAAACAAGACTAATATCTGAAACATGTGGTGGCTAGTGGGCAAACAAGGAGTTCACTCATGCTGATAGGTTCCTCACCGAGGATTTTTCCACCTTTGTGAGGCTTCCTTTACTACAAATTTCTTTCCCTTGAGCTATTACTAAGCGTGTCCTCTTCACTGACTCTTTCCATGCTTGTCCCTATGAGATAATGCAGTGATGATATGGTGAATAATGGATAATAGGTGGGAATAGAAAGGTGAGTATGAAGATATTTTGTAAATGTAACAATAGTAATGAGATGAGGTAAGGGAATGAAGGGAAGGATTTGTGGAGCTAGGGTTTTGATGTGAGGGAGTTTAGGGTTTGATAAAGGAGTTAATTTGAATAGGGAAATGGGGAGAGGGAAAATAGAATCAAGGGGTATTTTTAGTGCAATGAAGTTGGCAAAAGGGACAAAGGATGTTGGTTATGTAATGATGTGAAGCTTTTGCAATGATGTGAAATAGAGTATGGAGACAAGCTAGGGTTTTACCTTTAGGAAACAAAAATCATGAACCAATCATGGAAAACCCTATTTAAGCTGAGGATATATGAACACTTACTTGTTAGGAGGTGAATGGAGCATTTGGGAGGATTTGAGATGAATTTGCGTGATTTTGAAGCCTCACTGGCCAATACGTAGTGCACTGAGCCCGGTGCACAGTGCTTGCCTGATGCGCAGTGCCAGTGTACTTTTACACAGGGAAAAGTTGTCTGATGTGCAATGCCCCTCTGATGCATAGTGCTGACCCTCTGATGCGCAGCGCCAGGAAAACTTGCCTCAAATTTCAGGTTTTATTCCTACTTTTCTAAATTTTCCTTCAAAATGCAATTTTGGCTTTTCACTTGACTTTTTGCACAATGGAATGAATTGATAGCATGAATTTTCTTTATATACCATACACTTTAATTTTTGTTCATTTTCAACCCACTTTTCTAAAGTCTTAGCCACTTTTTCAAAAACATAGTTTTTCAGTTTGAAGTTTGACTCTTTTTCTTGGCAATTTGATGGACTGATGTCTTGATGATTTTGTTTTTGTAGTGGTAGGAGTTGGCAAGGTGACCAGGAACAACTGTTGAGTGCTTATTACATATAGAAACAATTAAATTACATGAAATTTTTACAAAAATGGAAAAACCCTGTTTTCACCTCAAAATAGAGTTTTGAGGTGAAAAAGATTTACTAAGCATATCATAAGTAAACTTATGACTTTATGAACCTTCATGTGCCTGTTGACCTCTTTATTTGAGCATGGTTAACAAACCCTAATACCTAATGGGACTAAACCCTAGGACTATTTGTTATACATGAAATGAAACAGGATGGCTGTGAATGATTAAAAAAAAAATGTGTAAACAGGTCAGCAAGTGTATGTCATGAGGGAAACTAACATGAAACCACTACCATCAGTTGATCCATGACCTAATGGAATGTATATGATTGAATGAGACACCTAATATGCATGCAAAAGAGCAATTTTATCACCGATGGAAGTGTGAAGACACTGACACTAACATTGGCTCCAATGGGGATGGTAGCTCTTGGGACATGCCAAGAACCATAGATCTTTGGGAGAGCAGACCAGTGCCTTATCCATTGGACAATATGGAATCAAAATCTTGGCAACAAAAACATCAAAACTCAAGACTCAAAAATAAAGACTCAAGACTCATAACTGAAATGAGTAAGAACTAGACTAACTCAAACTGAAACAAGACACTCAAAAGCTAAAAGTAGACATTCAACAGATGAAACAAGACAGTCAAAATATGAAACTAGACATTTAGCAGCTGAAACTTGACACTTAAAAGCTGAAACTGGACATTTGGCAGCTGAAACTTGACATTCAAAAGCTAAAACTAGACATTCAGCCGCTGAAACTATCTCGAAACTGACAAAAACAAAAAAAAATACTCAAGACTTACTTAACTGAAACAAGTACTTACAAAGCTTTTTAATGGTAATAGTCTATCAAGATTTGAGGGCTTCAAATCATGATGACAACCACTTGCCTACTGATGAAATATGTACAATCATGTGAAGTGGGCCTTCCAATGTAACCAATCCAAGAGATGGCTACTCACTGAAATTCTGCGCTCACGTTCTTTTAGCAGGTAGAACGATGTACATGTAGGAAACTCACAATAACAATTGAAACCAAGGCTTATGCTAACAAACCAGGCAACATCCATCTTCTCTAGTGCTTGCAAAAGAATGCCAAAAGGATCTTGAAAGTCCTGAAGCACGAGCTTGTCTTGAGATCTAGCAACAAAAATACAAGTACTCGCTTCATTAAGATCTGAAAGAAGAGTTGGTCGTTGATTGATAGGAAGGCATAGAGTAGTGTAAGCTTTTTCTATCTGAGTGCTAGCTGTAAATTCCTCAATCATGAGAAATTCTGACTTGAATTCTAGCATACTATGTCTCTTAGACTCACACTCCTCAATTTCATAATCTAAGCCTTTCTTAAATAGAAAACATTCTTCAAGATTATCAAACATGACAACCATATCATCTTCATGAAGGAAAACATTATCTGTTCATTGATCTATAAAGCTAATTTCAAGACTATCATCATTTTCAAAAGTGGAAGAAGCTTCACCAACACCTTCTTGACCATGTGCACACTGCAAACCTGCATTATCTTGGGCTATAACATGAACTTTCAGGAGTTGATCTATCTCATCTTCAGACAGAGGAGATAATACCTTTTGTTTTCTTTTGCTCAGACAGTGATTGTCTTCATTAATTTCAAACAAAGAAGTATACAAATTTTCCTCATACTGCTGATTCATTTTATATGATTCCTGTTGACTATCAAGATGCAAAATTCCTTCATCTTCAAGTAAATAAGAAGCTACTATATGTTGATTATGATCTTGTGTAACAAAGTGTTTGATTTCAATGATTTCATCATCATCACGATCTAAAGCTTCTTCATCATCATGATCTGAATCTAGATCTGAATTAGTCAACTTGACTTTATCACAATCTGAAATTGAAACTTGATTTCCCTGCATACTATCTTTTGCTATGAGCAGATCGGAAGTAAGACCTTCTCTTTCATAATTTTCAATTGTACTAAGATCTTGAATCTGCTGTAAATTTTCCTGATCATCTTGATAAGTATCACTCTCTTTATGCTGCTGAAATGGATTTTCATACAGGGCCTCCATGATCTCATCGTCCATGAAGTCATCATCCTCATAAACTTTCTCAAGATTTTGAATAAAAATATAAGCATATCTACAACAGTTCTGAACTAATTTTAAGGATGGACAAGATTCTTTATACCTTTCAAAGAACATGGTATGAAAAATCCTTCAAATAGTAAATACTAGCAAGTGGCAAACTTTCATACCAAGATCGGGCTTCACCTTCTAGAGTGGCCATGAATATCTTCATCAAGTAGTCTTAAGGAAAGTCAACCTTCAACTTGTGAATATGCATTTGAAATCTAACCAGATGTAAATCAGCATCACTCCTATCATCATCTTTAAAGATAGGCAAATTCCTTTGCCAATCTACTTTAGGAATTTTATTTGGGAAACCTAGAATGTGATCTTAGCTCATGGGTACATACCTTTGATCCAGTGAATCCATTTTGATAATAATGAATTCACCAAGAAATTCTTCACGCTACTGGTTCTTGAAGAGTGGAGTTACCATAAAAATTCTAAACCTTGGGATTCTTCGATACTGGAGTCACCAAGTGAATGATTTCAGCCTTTCGGTGTCTAATCATTGTCCACCATCAACAATCAGATCTAACTTGATACATTTTTCTAAGCAACATAATGCTACATTCCCCAGTATGGTCGCCACTATGTTAGAGCCTGGATCTACCTCAGGCTGAAGGAAGGCAGTTCTAGGGTAACATCAAACCACGCTTAACTTGGTAGCTAGTCCTACCAGGGTGGGAGAGGGCTCTCTCCTTGTCAATCTCAATTAGGATATTGGAAATTAGGGCTTGATATGACTAAATTTAATGTAGATTTTAGGCTAGGTATAGTAGCTCAAATTTTTTGGTTTGATTTTTAGGTTTTGGTTTCTGGATCAATTGGAGAAGGTAGATGGGGTCCGGGAAATCAACTCAGGGATATAGTCATGTCCTATGGGGCGAGGTAGACAAGGGTTTATGTACTAAAAATGCATTAAGATGGTATATTAAGACATCTGAGGAGTTGAGGAGGGCATAAAGAAACTATGAATCTTCTTCAAACAGTTGAAAACATTAAAAACCAAATGCATTCCCAAGACAAAGCACAACAGTGTATTTTGTCTAGTCACCTTGATTCATTTAGTTTTAGAAGAGAAAAATGGATTTGGAAACGTATAAAACATAAGGAAAACTCATTACAAAGAAGAAACAATGCATAAACTCAATGTCACAAGAATCCCACAAAAATAGTTGTGAAACTTGGTTTTATTCCTTGCCAAACTATTGATACAAATGTTCAATGAGTGCCACCACTTCTACTAAAGTCCAACCTTTACAAATGACTAAGAAATTATATAATATAGGCAAGGAAGCCACTCATGCTAGCTATCAGGATCGAATCCATGAGAAAAGGGTTGGTTTCAACAACATCTAAACTAGGAACAAGAAAATAGGGAGTGGAACAACTTGCCTCTAAAACTAAGGAAACTGATACATTCAGTTCAAAACCACTTTTGGCTTGATGTATCTACCCCATCAAGTGTTTTCCATCAATATTTACATCATATCACATCATATACCATGCAAAATTTACTAAGATAAGAAGAAGAAGTCAAATACTAAAGAAACTAGGTAAAATTTTACTTTTAGGCAAAATTGACAAAAATTTGCCTCATGCACAATGCCATGAGCCTGATGTGTAGTGCCGATTTAGGGAATCTTTTGGAGGCATTACATTAATTAAAATCAGGCCCAATATAGATTTTTTTAAAGCTCCGCCTATCTAGTTTCTGGAACACTTTGAATTTTTTGATTTGGAATTGATTTGCCCCTTCAAACATCAATTCACTCAGGACTACTTCCTGCGGGTCCAAAAAGTGGCATAGAGGGCATTTTTTGAGTATGTTTTGCCCTTTTTGTGGCTAAGATATTCTCCAAAATTGATGAAACTCTCTGGGTTTGCTTACGTTTTGATGTTGAACCCAAATCTATAAGCCATTTGTCAAGAGGATGCACCAATTCAACTGTGTTTCTATTTTCAAATATTGGAAAATGACAAAATTGTGTCAAAATTTGCCAATTTTGGCTCAAAGCTGCATCATGGGTTACTTTGTTGGGATAAAGTCACATTATCCAAAATGTTGAGCTTTTAATCCTTCTTTTTTCTTTTTAAGGCCTTCCTTAATCGTGCCTTAAGTTGCTTAATCCTTATGTTGTACATTCTATTCCGGGTCAAATAATGATAGGCCATATGGCGAAGAATTTTCTTCTCTTTATTGGCCTTCTCTAGCAACTTCTCAAGGTGAATGTTCACCCTCTCTAACCAAGTTTCTCGGTCGTTCTCAATTCTTGCTCAAGGGAGGTCATTTTGACGTTTGCCTTCTTTGCCTCTTGTTCCACTTTTCCCCTACATTTAGAATTCTTGTGGCCTCTGCAGTGATAGTTGGTGAAAGAGTGAAGTTTACCCCAGCAAGATGTACCATATTGTTATACATATTTATCAAAAACTACCTTGCTAACTCATGGTGAAATTCGATTCTCTCAACCATTTCACAAAACTCAAAACATGACTGATATCTGAAACATAGTGGTGGCTAGTGGGGAAGCAAGGAGTTCACTCATGCTGATAGGTTCCTCCATAATAATTTTTCCACCTTTGTGAGGATTCCTTTGTTGCAAATTTATTTCTCTTGAGCTATCACTAAGTGTGTCCTCTTCAAAATCTAATTCACTACCTCTTTCCATGCTTGTCTCTATGAGATAATGTGGTGATGATATGGTGAATAATGGATAATAGGTGGGAACAAAAAGGTGAGTATGAAGAGATTTTGTAAATGGAACAATAGTAAGGAGATGAGGTAAGGGAATGAAGGGAAGGATTTGGGAAGCTAGCGTTTTGATATGAGGGAGTTTAGGGTTTGATAAAGGGGTTAATTTTAATAGGGAAATGGGGAAAGGGAAAATAGAATCAAGGGGTAGTTTTAGTGCAATGAAGTTGGGAAAAGGGACAAAGGATGTTGGTTATGTAATGATGTGAAATAGAGTATGGAGACAAGCTAGGGTTTGACCTTTAGGAAGCAAAAATCATGAACCAAACATGGAAAACCCTATTTAAGCTGAGGATATATGAACACTTACTTGTTAGGAAGTGAATGCAGCAATTGGGAGGATTTGAGATGAATTTGTGTGATTTTGAAGCCTCACTGGCCAATGTGCAGCGCATGCCTAATGCATAGCACTAGCGTATTTTTACACAGGGAAAAGTTGTCTGATGCACAGTGCCCCTCTGATGTGCAGTGCCAATCCTCTGATGTGCAGCGCCAGGCGAACTTGCTGCAAATTTCAGGTTTTCTTCCTCCTTTGCTCAATTTTCCTTCATAATGCAATTTTGGATCTTCACTTGACGTTTTGCACAATGGAATGACTTGGTAGCATGAATTTTCTTTATATACCATAAAATTTAATTTTTGTTCATTTCCAGCCCACTTTTCTACACTCTTAGTCACTTTTTCAAAAACTCTGTTTTTCAGTTAGAAGTTTGACTCTTTTTCTTGGCAATTTGATGGACTAATGTCTTGATGCTTTTGTTTTTGCAGTGGTAGGAGTTGGAAAGGTGACCAGGAATAGCTGCTGAGTGCTTATTACATATAGAAACAATTAAATTGCATGAAATTTTAAAAAAAATGGAAAAACTCAGTTTTCACCTCAAAGTTTTGAGGTGAAATATATTTATTGAGCATATCAGAAGTAAACTTATGACTTTATGAACCTTCATGTGCCTACTGACCTCTTTATTTGAGCATGATTGACAAACCCTAAGACCTAATGGGAACTAAACCCTAGGACTAGTTGTTATACATGAAATGAAATAGGATGACTGTGAATGACTTAGAAAAATGTGTAAATAGGTCAATAGGTGTATGTCATGAGGGAAACTAACATGAAACCACTACCATCAATTGATCCATGACCTAATGGAATGCAACTGACCGAATGAGACACCTAATATGCATGCAAAAGAGAAATTTGATCACCGATGGAAGTGTGAAGACACTGACACTAACATTGGCTCCCATGGGGATGGTAGCTCCTGGGAGGTGCCGAGAACCACAGATCTTTGGGAGAGCAGACCAGTGCCTTATCCATTAGGCAATATGGAATCAACATCTTGGGAAAAAAAACATCAAAACTCAAGACTCAAGACTCATAACCGAAATGAGTAAGAACTAAGACTAACTCAAAAATAAAATAAGACACTCAAAAGTTGAAAGTAGACATTCAACAACTGAAATAAGACACTCAAAAACTGAAACTAGACATTCAGTAGCTAAAACTTGACACTCAAAAGCTGAAACTATACATTTAGCAGCTGAAACTTTACGCTGAAAGGCTGAAACTAGACATTCAGCGGTTGAAACTTGAGACTCAAAAGCTGAAACTAGACATTCAGCAGCGAAAACTATCTTGAAACTGACGAAAACAAAAAAATGACTCAAGACTTACTTAATTGAAACGAGTACTTACAAAGCTTTTTAATGGCAATAGTCTATCGAGATTTGAGGGCTTCAAATCATGATGACAACCACCTTCCTCTTGATGAAATATGTACAATCATGTGAAGTGGGCCTTCCAATGTAACCAATCCAACAGATGGCTACTCATTGAAATTCTGCTCTCACTTTCACCGAGCGGGTAGAACGACGTACATGTAGGCAACTCACAATAACAACTAAAACCAAGCCTTATGCTAATGAACCAGGCAACATCCATCTTCTTTAGTGCTCGCAAAAGAATGCCGAAAGGATCTTGAAAGTCCTGAAGCACTAGCTTTTCTTGAGATCTAGCAGCAAAAATACAAGTACTCCCTTCATTATGATCTGAAAGAAGAGTTGGTCATTGATTGATAGGAAGGCATAAAGTAGTGTAAGCTTTTGATATCTCAGTGCTAGTTGTAAATTCCTCGATCATGAGAAATTCTGACTTGAATTCTAGCATACTATGTCTCTTAGGCTCACACTCCTCAATGTCATAATCTAAGCCTTTCTTAAATAGAAAACATTCTTCAAGATTATAAAAAACGATAGCCATATCATCTTCATGAAAGAAAACATTATCTATTTGCTGATCTATAAAGCTAATTTCAAGACTATCATCATTTTCAAAAGTGGAAGAAGCTTCATCAACACCTTCTTGACCATGTCCACACTACAAACCTACATTAGCTTGGGATGTAACTTGACCTTTCAGGAGTTGATCTATCTCATCTCCAGATAGAGGAGATAACACTTTTTGTTTTCTTTTGCTCAAATAGTGATTGTCTTCATTAATTTCAAACAAAGGAGTCTACAAATTTTCCTCATACTGCTAATTCATTTTATATGATTCCTGTTGACTATCAAGATGCAAAATTCCTTCATCTTCAAGAAAAGAAGAAGCTACTATATGCTTATTATGATCTTATGTAACAAAGTGATTGGTTTCAATGATTTCCTCATCATCGCGATCTGAAGCTTCTTCATCATCACGATATGAATCTAGATCTGAATTAGTCAACTTGACTTTATCACAATCTAAAATTGAAACTTGATTTCCCTACATACTGCCTTTTGCTATGAGCAGATCAAAAGTAAGACCTTCTCTTTCATCATTTTCAATTGTACTAAGATATTGAACCTGCTACAAATTTTCCTGATCATCTTGATAAGTATCACTCTCTGGGTTTGCTTATTTTTTTATGCTGAATCCAAATATATAAGCTATTTGTCAAGGGGATGCGCCAATTCATTGCGCAGTGCTGGTGGCACCGCACATCAGCCGAAACTTTCTGTGTTTCTATTTTCAAAAATTGGAAAATGACAAATTGTTTCAAAATTTTCCCAATTTTGGCTCAAAGCTACATCATGGGTTACTTTGTTGGGCTAAAGTCACATTAGCCAAAATGTTGAGCTTTTCATCCTTCTTTTTTCCTTTTAAGGCCCTCCTTAATCTTGCCTTAAGTTGCTTAATCCTTATGTTGCATATTCTATTCTGGGTCAAATAATGATGGGCCATATGGTGAAGCATTTTCTTTTCCTTATTGGCCTTCTCTAGCAACTTCTCAAGGTGAATGTTCACCCTATCTGACCAATTTTCTTGATCATTCTCAATTTCTTACTCAAGGAAAGTCATTTTGACCTTTTCCTTCTTTGCCTTTTGTTCCACTTTTCCCCTACATCTGGAATCCTTGCAGCCTCTGCAATGATAGTTGGTGAAAGAGTGAAGTTTACCCCAGCAATATGTACCATATTGTTATCCATGTTTATCACAAACTACCTTACTAACTCATGGTGAAATTTGACCCTCTCAACCATTTCACAAAACTCAAAACAGGACTGATATCTGAAACATGTGGTGGCTAGTGGGCAAGCAAGGAATTCATTCATGCTGATAGGTTCCACCCTGATGATTTTTCCACCTTTGTGAGGTTTCCTTTGCTGCAAATTTATTTCTCTTGAGCTATCACTAAGAGTGTTCTCTTCAAAATATGATTCACTACCTCTTTCCATGCTTTTCTCTATGAGATAATGTGGTAATGATATGGTGAATAATGGATAATAGGTGTGAACAAAAAGGTGAGTATGAAGAGATTTTGTAAATGGAACAATAGTAATGAGCCGAGGTAAGGGAATGAAGGGAAGGATTTGGGGAGCTAGGGTTTTGATGTGAGGGAGTTTAAGGTTTGATATAGGGTTTAATTTTAATAGGGAAATGGGGAAATGGAAAATAGAATCAAGGGGTAGTTTTAGTGCAATGAAGTTGGGAAAGGGACAAGGGATGTTAGTTATGCAATGATGTGAAGGTTTTGCAATGATGTGAAATAGAGTATGGAGACAAGCTAGGGTTTGACCTTTAGGAAGCAAAAATCATGAACCAAACATGGAAACCCCTATTTAAGCTGAGGATATATGAACACTTACTTGTTAGGAGGTGAATGCAACATTTGGGAGGATTTGAGATGAATTTGTGTGATTTTTAAGCCTCACTAGCCAATGCACAGTGCTTACCTAATGCACAACGCACTGAGCCCAATGCGCAGTGCCTACCTGATGCGTAGTGCTAGTGTATTTTTATGCAGGGAAGATGTCTAATGTGCAGGACCCCTCTAATGCACAGCACCGACCCTCTGATGCATAGCGCCAGGCAAACTTGCTACAAATTTCATGTTTTCTTCCTCCTTTGCTCAATTTTCCTTCATAATGTGATTTTGGCTCTTCACTTGACTTTTTGCACAATAGAATGACTTGTTACCATGAATTTGCTTTTTATACCATACACTTTAATTTTTGTTCATTTCCAACCCACTTTTCTAAAGTCTTAGTCACTTTTTCAAAAACTCTCTTTTTTAGTTTGAAGTTTGACTCTTTTTCTTGGAAATTTGATGGACTAATTCTTGATGCTTTTGTTTTTGCAGTGGCAGGAGTTGGCAAGGTGACCAGGAACAACTAATGAGTGCTTATTACATATAGAAACAATTAAATTACATGAAATTTTTACTAAAATGGAAAAACTTTGTTTTCACCTCAAAATAGAGTTTTGAGGTGAAAAAGATTTTTTGAGCATATCAGAAGTAAACTTATGAATTTATGAACCTTCATGTGCCTATTGACCTCTTTATTTGAGCATAATTGACAAACCCTATGACCTAATGGGACTAAACACTAGGACTAGTTTTTATACATGAAATGAAACAGGATGACTGTGAATGACTAAAAAAAATGTGTAAACAAGTCAACAGGTGTATGTCATGAGGGAAACTCACATGAAACCACTACCATCAGTTGA
>APFE030761682.1:0-11300 GCA_000404065.3 Pinus taeda | reverse complement strand
AATTAATTAAAAATTAATTAATTTTAATTCAAAAGTTAGTTAAATATTAGAGTAATTTAAGGGTTAGAAAGAAAATGCTAATATTTAAAATTAAAGGTTTATTTAAGGGTTAAAACAATCAAAGATTAATTTCAAGCTAATTTTCTTAAAGTTGTTGGCATAAATAAGAGCTACTATAAGAACTTCAAGGAACAAAGGCCCCAAGAAACAGGAAACCAAGGAAAAAAATCTTAAAAGACAACAAGAAAAAACAAAACAAAGGGAAGGCAAGGCAAGAAGACCATGACTAGGAGGAGAGGGCTGGGACCTAGCGACTACTGATCCTCCAGCCATCATCTCTATTGAGATTGTTTGGCCTTTTTTCAATCTCAAGCGCTTCCATAAATTTACGGTGATGGAATTGGGACACTCTAGAAATCACACTAGCCTCCTCGATGCAGACATGATGATTGGTTTTCTCAACATGCTCTGCTAAAGCAGAAGACTTGGCTCTCCTATGCTTAAGGTCAGCTGCGTGCTCACTAATCCTTTGATTAATGGAGCGACCAGTCTCACCAATATAGGGGGTCCCACAAGAACAACGAATAATATAAAACCGTTTCATGTCCTTGGGGTCGATGGGATCCTTCACAGATCTTAGAGACTTACGAATGGTATTGAGAGGTCTAAAGGTCGAGGTAGAAGCATAATGTCCCCTCGACCTTTAGACCTCTCAATACCATTCGTAAGTCTCTCAGATCTGTGAAGGATCCCATCGACCCCAAGGACATGAAAGGGGTTTATATTATTCCTTGTTCTTGTGGGACCCCCTATATTGGTGAGACTGGTCACTCCATTAATCAAAGGATTAGTGAGCACACAGCTGACCTTAAGCATAGGAGAGCCAAGTCTTCTTCTTTAGCAGAGCATGTTGAGAAAACAAATCATCATGTCTACATTGAGGAGGCTAGTATGATTGCTAGAGTGTCCCAATTCCATCACCGTAAATTTAGGGAAGCGTTTAAGATTGAAAAAAGGCCGAAAAATCTCAATAGAGAGGATGGCTGGAGGATTAGTAGTTGTTGGGTCCCAACCCTCTCCTCCTAGTCATGGTCTTCTTGCCTTCCCTTCCATTTGTTCTGTTTTTTCTTATTGTCTTTTAAGATTTTTTCCCCTGGTTTCCTGTTTCTTGGGGCCTTTGTTCCTTGAAGTTCTTGTAATAGCTCTTATTTATGCCAACAACTTTAAGAAAATTAGCTTGAAATTAATCTTTGATTGTTTTAACCCTTAAATAAACCTTTAATTTTAAATATTAGCATTTTCTTTCTAACCCTTAAATTACTCTAATATTTAACTAACTTTTGAATTAAAATTAATTAATTTTTAATTAATTTATCTTAATATATTTTTAGAATTATAGGTGTATAAATTGTCCCTTTATCTTACATTTTAATAAAATTATATCACTTGCTATTTATATATTACCCTAATATTTGTAACTTTTATTACTAACTACTTTAATATTTGGAATTAATATCTTGGGTTATTTACTATTAATTAGATTTATATATATATAAATATATATTATATAATATATATATATATAGTTATATAGTATATATATATGATAAATTTCTCATATCATAACCTTAAATGTACCCTATTTATTTAAATCATATTTGTTGAAACTTCTATAAATAACTATTATTTGAATATTGAATTTAGTTTATAATTAATTAATATTTATATTAATATGTGAACACCCTTTGGATTTTGTTGAATCTAATAATTAGTATTTTAATACTAATAATTTGTTAACTAACACTATTAATTAATAGTTGAGTTATTTATTATTTTTTAATATTATTATTTATAATTTTAGTGGATAAAAGTGGTGCATTTACTTTTGTTCTAATAAAAATTTAACTAACCAAAGTTATGTTTTTAATTAAATAATGGTTATAACCCTAATCCTGTCCTAACTAACCAGTCAAATCTAGCCGTTTTCGATATAGTTGTTATACAGTTGTTGGAGTTTCTTCTCTATATATTTAACATGAAAAGCCCGATCTGCTCATTCAACTTGTCCTGACAATGAACCACACTAGTTGGTTTGAAACATGTTGACAAATGAAATATCTTGTGATTTACGCTGAACAATCTCTCATAAAGATGATTATATTCTATTAGGTCTCCCGATTGAGAACTCATGAAGATATTCCTTTATTGCATTTCAAAGACTACCTCTCTTAACATTTCATATGATTCTTATTTGTCTCATTTCTTGCTACATAGAGATGAGAGGATTTTAAGAGTTCCTTCTCATGAATTCAAAGGAGACTTGTTCACTGACTTCTCTTCTCCATAAGGATCATGTCAATCCTTCTTATTCTATGCAAGGACCTTTGATGACCCATCTATCTATAGATCTCCTTGCATTCATGAAGTCATTTCAAATAAAAATGACTAATAAAATACTTACTTGGGATGTGAAGATGAAATCTTCATCTTGGTCATGTTGGCAGAAGTTGGAGCAGATGTATTGATGCTTCCTTCGACTGAGATCTTTGATAGGCATATTTCCTTCTTTGCCTTCGAGCTATCTTGATTTATATATCAACAAACTGCTGATATAATTGGGCTACATAAGGAACCTTGTAGTATGCAGCATTGATTTGAGGTTCTTGCCATGATGTATAAAGACCCATCAGTTAGTGTTATTATGGTTGTGTCAACGAGCACCTTCATTCTACATCAAGTACTGTCCATACAAACTATGGCTGAGGTGTAGTGAGACCCATTATTGAAAACTATGTTGTAGATGATCTGCTTCTATATGCCTTTGAGTATGTATCATCAAGATTTTGGGAATCCGAGTTGTCAGGCTTGTTCTCTTTATAAAAAATACTCAATCACTAATATGTTGAGATCATGCCATTGTGAGATGATTGAGATCATTTTGGTATGACATAGAGCAAAACTGTGGGAGTCACCAAAGTTGTTGCCATGCATTTTGAGATCTGAATGCTTCATCTTTTGACTGTTGTCTTTCAAAACCCTTGTTGTTGTAGACTGTTGTTCTAGGCTGCTTCTTTGATCTAGGTCTTGATATTTGAATGTAGATCTTGATTCCTTCATCTATCTTTGATGCCTTGTAGAAACTTGACCCATAAATGCCTCTTTTTTGCCCTTCCTTTAACTTTTGAGCCTTCGCTCTGATACCATGTTGAAGAATCTAGGGCATTCAGAAATCAAAGTGAGTCTTCTTAACGTGATAACAATTTATGAAGTCCTTTCACAATTTTATCTTAGCTTGATCTTCATATTATTACTAGTGTTTGTTTGCTTCATCAAACTGCTATCAAAACAAAAGAGACAAGAACAAAAAATAATTGGCTTTCTGCCAGAGCCAAAACCTCTCCCTCTTGGAGAGGAAAACCCGCACAAAATTCTTCTTATAGAGATTCCAATTGACGAATACCAAGACCATGACCCTTAACCTGCTACGCCACTCCAAGACCAAGACCCTAATATTTTTTCTCTGTCACTGTTGATATCATCATCATTGCTGCACCAATGAGGCCATCACTACTACATCACTGAGATCTTCATCACGTCAACGAGTTCTCTTGTCTTCATTGAGATCTTCACTATGATCTTGATTCTCTGACTTCATTATGACAATCATCATGATGATTGTTGCATGATGTCTCCATCTGCACTTGGAACATAACTATACCCTTTGCTAAGATCATCATCATGTTGACTGTGAGCATGCCGAGAGTGTACTTCATGATAAATATGCCAAGACCATGAGGGAAACTAAGCGATCATTGTGATCCTCCTTATGCAGAGACAATGAACCTTTTACCATCATATATATACGTCCACCAAGACTGTGATAATGTTCTTGAGATCCTTACCTTTTTATTGATGTCGAGACTGTCATGGTTACTACTCCACATTATGTCGACATTGTCCTAGTTACTGCTACTTCTTATTATGTCGAGACTATTTTACTGCAAGGAGACCTAGCTGACATCTTTGTGATGCCCATTGAAGCATATAGACACTTTTCCGAAGTTCTGGTTGCCTGAGGTTATATCTTGTCTGAGACTAGGCCAAACGAGGTGCAAGAATGTGTCTGAAGTTTCCACTACCTGCTCCTATACCCATCCAAATTCTTTCCTCCTTTGATGTAGATCTCTACTCCATACCCATGCAAAATTTCAGAGAGGAAATTGCGAGTTCTGTACTTTTTATTTGCGAATACCTTAGACGGGTATTTATAGTGGTTTGAGCCTCCTATTTTGATTTGACTATAACTAGTGAACCGACATGTCTTTTTATCCAAGCCGACATGACATTTAAGTATATATTTAATTCATTTTTGAAGCTAACATGATATCCTTCTTAACGTTTTGCTTGCAGTCTTCTTGAGCTTGCTTTTGGAGGATTGTTCTTGGTCTTGGAGAGCTGCTATAGCTTGGATACATTTTACATAGGCTCATGAATAGCTCTTTCATACATGACTTGACTCTTTTACATATTAATGAATCCTAAAGACATCAAGAAGAAGTCTTTGACCTAATGACACTTCTTGCTTATGAAACCCATACAGCAAGGCATACAAAAAATAAATTTATTACATCATTTACAAAGCTCATGTTGTTATGAAGACCGAACCTAGTTACACTTTCTTCAACATGATATATACTATGTATTCTCTTGTATCTTGTATTGTCCTTTGATCTCTCTTGCAGGTACTCGAACATAAGGAATAAGCAAGGAGCGAGCCTGGAAGCTAAGGGATCAAAGTCATCATCAAGGGACGGAGCAATTAAAATCAAAGTGAGGTAGGTTTCTCTCTCTCTCCATTGTTAAACATAAGCTAGGAAAGGTTGTATTAGTTTGTTAAGTTTGTTGCTAGACCCACTCATTGGGCTAGAGAGACTGCCTTTGTCCGCAAAGGGGATTTATCTTCACAACACTTGTTTCGTGGGTATATCTAGGAGAGAAACTTTGTTGGTTATCCATGTTTACAAACACACGTAATTAGGGGAGGCTAAAAGCTCCCTAGGATGAAACTCGTTGATAAAAATCCCTAAGCTTACCTAGGTGTGTTACAATGCTTCATATGACAATAAATCTAGGGAAGCTACATTAGGTGATTTATCTTACTTTAATAACTGCTTGTGATGTACTTTTACTTTACTTGAATAAATTATTCTTTCCTTCATTATCATTAGTGTTCTCTATCATCAAACAATTATCAAAATCATAAATAATAGTGAGACAATAGGACACAAGATGTAGGTGATCAATCAAGGCCAAAACCTCTCCAATTGAGAGGAAACCCATCAGAATTATTCTCTTCTTATAGAACTTCATTTGATGAATTCCAAGACCTATAACCTTTGACCAAGACCCTCCAAGACCGGGTCAACTTTTTTCTTCTTGAATGGCTTCCAGAAACAGACTTCGACCTTCCAACAACTTCAACCCTAGGAACAATTTTTGCAACTTCGGCCTTGATGCAGCTTCGACCTAGCAGCTTCACAACTTTGATGCAACATCACAACTTCGATGCACCTTCAAAATTTTGTCTTGCCCAGTAATTGTAGAAACATGTTGTAGTTGCTACAACAACCCCTCCAAAAATTCCAAAATCCTTAAAATTTTCGGAGCCCCTGTATCGCGCAAGACTTCTTGCACCTTTGAGATTTTCTCATAAGTTCGCCAAACCAGAAGAACCCTGTAATAATCTAATTTTTCTAGTTAAGTGAAGCTAAGTCGCAAGATCCTGTTTAAGTAAGTCAGTCACAACTTCGGAACATGACTATGCCAAACACTTGCAACTGTTACGACTCACAAGTCTCTAAGTGATGGGCCTCTAAATTAGACATAAATTAAGGCCCATGCCTCTAATTTAAAACATAAATTAAGGCCTATGACCATCCTTCAACACATTAAACCTCTCTTTCTACATTAGATAATTTATTTTTAACTTTAATATATTCATTAGGAAGGTTTATGAATAATTGAATATTTGTGCCTAATATTTTTTTTTGTGGAATATTATGAGAATATTGGGAAGATTATGAAGACTTGGAGGAGGAGATAATTTAGGGACTTGTTCCCTACTACAAGAGGATCAATAATAAATAATAATTCAACAAGATATTATGGAATTATGGCACAAATTGTGGAACTCTAATGATTGAGAAAATCTAGGAATGTGTTCCACTAATCAAGGGAGCATATCCACCAATCAAGGGAGAAGATCCACTAATCAAGGGATTTTGGTGGGAAAAGATTCCTCCATCCATGGGCAATGATTCTTAATCTTTTTTTATAAGTAGCAAGTTGAATTTGCCTCTAGGGAATGATTGAGAAAAATCTAGGAATGTGTTCCCTTCCGTTTAATGCAAATTCCTAGTATTGGGGACTAGATCCACTAATCAAGGGATTTTGGTGGGAAAAGCTTCCTCCATTCATGAGGAATGCTTCCTAATCATTTTGTATAAGAACCAAGTCGAGTTTGCCTCTAGGGATATAGGTTTTGAATAGTGTTATTGTGGAGATAGCTTGTATTTTTGCAGCTCCATTATATTTTCTGGCAGGGATGTAATTTTATTGACGAAAATAATGAAGATTGGTGTCATGTTCAGCTTCTAAATCTTGTTCTCCTCCATAGGTCTCTGAATTTCTTGGGATGGTGGGGAATGATTCTTAATCATTTTTTATAAGTACCAAGTCGAATTTGCCTCTAGGGAATGATTGAGAAAATCTAGGAATGTGGTCTCTGCCATTTAATGCAAATTCCTAGTATTGGGGACTAGATCCACTAATCAAGGGAATTTGGTGGGAAAATATTCCTCCATTCATGGAGAATGATTCCTAATCATTTTGTATAAGTACCAAGTCGAATTTGCCTCTAGGGATATAGATTTTGATTAGTGTTATTGTGAAAAAATCTTGTATTCTTGCAGCTCCATTATATTTTCTTGCAGGGATGTAATTATATTAACGAAAACAATGAATATTGATGTCATGTTCAACTTCTAAATATTTTTCTTCTCCATAGGTCTCTGTTTTTCCTTGGGCTTGGCCATCCAAGGAACTTCAGAGCCCTTTTTTATCATTTTCTTTCCTTCTTTTCATTGCTTATCCACATGCATCTCTAGTTTTTATTTCTTTCTAATTCTGCATTTCGTATTAATGATTTCTTGTTGTAGGATTGAGTTAAATGGTTGATAAAATTTCTTTTGCAGGATCACAAGCATTATTTAATCCTTGGAAAAGCTTTGGAAGTTCATAATAATCATTGAGTTTCTTGGATTAGTCTTCTTATTCCCAAATCTAGATTGTTGGACCTTCTTTTTAGCAAAGAACAGTAAATTTCTGCTATTTTTTAGAGCATGCTAACAAGATTCAATCGAATTAATTCCACTTGCATCAGATCACAAAAACATTATAGTTCATAACAAAAATCACCCCATTTCATTTTCACTTGATTTGGTTAGGCATTTTTTAGATTTACTAGCTCACTAGTTCTCGAATTTCTAGATTTTCGACTAGTAATGTTTTTTTTTGGCATGGGTTAACAGAGGTCTTGTTGAGTGATTCCACTTGGAATGGGGACCTAAGACATCCTAGTTAATACCAAAATTTGTCCCATCCAATTTGGATTTGATTTTCTTGGTAATTCAATGGATTATAGTAAATCTATACATCTTGTAGGAAATCAGGGGATCTTGTAGGAAATCATTGTAACATCCTATAGGAAAGTCTGTTTTGAGGACGAAATGAGGAAATAGCCTCTAGGAAGCTAGCAAAGGGTCCCTACTTGTCTCCCAAACCTTCTGACCATTCATCATCATCTTCAAGCCACCTGCCACATCACCAAAAGAGATTAGCTTTCACACTCTCACAAAAAGAAAAACAAATTTATTTTATTCATTTACATGCACAGCAGTAGAAGGTTTGATGGTTTGAATATGCATGCTTAGGACAGTAGGATTGCATAAATTTTAACTTAGAATTATTTTGAAGCAAAGCCTCTTAGCAATTAGTTAGAAAATGGTGTGTTTTAGCATTTGATTTCATTCTCTTTCCTTGTACTTTCTTTCTTGCAATAGGTTAAGGTTCCATTTCGAACATTTCATTTTCTACAATTAGTTTAGGATTTGGCTTTAGTACATGCACTCCATGACATCATGACAACAAAGGAAGGACACATTGTATGCCGCACATATAGTGCCAACACCTCTTAAGTTTGTACAAACCCCGGGTTGATAATTAAATTCGGTAGCCTCGGGAGTTACAGCATTCTTGTTGCAATAATTAGGTTCATCACTAAGTCGCAAAGGTCGCATAGGGTGCACTTATCCCTTGATGCGACCATGCGACCCTTGTGACCCCGCGACCACTAGGTCGCAGGGTCGCATAGGTCACAAGGTCACATAGGCCGCAATTGACCCTCGATGCGACCTCGCGACAACCAGGTTGCAACGTCACATAGGTCGCAATGTCACACTTTAGACCCCATGCAACCTTCACATGTGCAACCAAAACTGTAAAGAGGGAGGTTGCCCCTTTCATTGTAACGGCTCCTTTGGTGGCACGAAAGACAAAGAAGATTGCGACTTGGGCATGCACGTGTTTTCTCCAGGTAGGCGAACTTTCACCTTCCCACTAATCATGTTTTTTAGCCATGTGTCATTTTGTGCCTTCCTGAACTTCCACCTTCCACCCCAGAGGGATTTTTATCCCCTTTTGGCTTAGGCTTTTTACCTCAGACCAAAGAAACAATTTCCTTGGCCTTGTTCATCTTTTCTTGACCCCCTTAGTACCATTCTTCGTCCCTGATCATCCTTGTTTGTACCAACAGGCCTGACCACCTCGCCTGGAAGATGCCTAGACCTCCCCAAAGCCTCAAATACTCCTCCTTGGCCCGCCAAAAACCTAGGTCACACGTCCCACGGCAGCGATATCACTTTTCCCGCCACTGCACGACCCATGCGACCTAGCGACCAAGTGACTGCGCGACCTTGCGACCCCTGCGACTGTCGACTGCGTAACTGAGCAACCTGCGACTCTTATGCCAAGTTGCTAAGTCGCACTCTTTCCCTCACGACCATGCGACCTGCTAGAAAACCCTCCTGTAGGATTTTAAAGTTGATTTCATTTAGGCAATTTTTCACTTGGTTTTCATGTCGTCGTTCTCATTGTGGGATTGTATTTTCGACGTGCCAGGTGACGTGGACCTCGAGTGCATATCCATCTCCTCCTTCGAAGACGATATGACTCCCCCAACTGCTAAGGTCGCTCGCAGGGGTTCGTGGGAGATCTACCAGGGCGAGGAGTTGCCCATCTATGGGGATACAACTTGCAACATTAACAAAACCACGAAACTATCCTGGTACGCATCTACAAAGAATTCTCAAAGCCATACATACCAGAAACCCAAGAGGATTTCCCAATATACCTAAATGTCAAAAGGTCGAGGCTACACCAGATAGCATCACACCTGCCAATCTTTCCATGCACAGAGACTATTGACTAGATCCTACTGAATACGGATACAGATTCATGGATGATCAGAGACCACACTGGAGCATCCTTGGTTGTGATCTCCCCTGCAGACATTGTTGCCTACTACAGACTCCTAGAGAATTAGGAGACCTTCAATACTAAGTGGCTCTTAGGTTTTGTAATCCCTGTCAAAGATATCCTGAAGGAATGGTGGCAGGACTCGTCAAAGTTCTGAGTTAGATTAGATCAGATCAAACATACAGGACAGAGGGGTTACATAAGGTATTTCAACTAATTGTCGCTATGATGTGCCACTTGTATGGTAAGGCAAACTGCAACATACTTTATGGCACTTGGGTACTTCTCATGCACAATGTCGCCACTCAGGGAACTATTTTCAGTTGGGCAAGCATCCTAGCCTCGTCTTTGAAAACAAACATCGTTGCAGCTAAGCACCCACAGCGAGAACAACCTCCTGAATTCTACATGGCTTCGTACCTCCTAGATGTTGTCTGCGCAAGATGCCAAATTGACTGCTGGAGCTATAACTGGGATACATCAGCAGCCGACCCTGTGCACCACCACTATAAGGTTTTGTGGGATACTGCCTACAGAGGTATGTTAGATGTGATTTCGGAATCTTTTATCGCCTCGCTATACCAACTACTATTTGGTGAGGAACCACCATGCATGTCAAAGAGGGCTATGGATACAGTGATCAAGGTTGCACATTGGTTTCCCATCCAAGAGGGAATGTTCATCAGAGTGTTCGGTACCCATAAGGCCCCCCATGCCCTACCTAGATTTGTCATGGACAGGACACTCCTGCGAGAAGTCTACTACCAAATGGCACAAGGATTTTCAAAGGTACTAAACAAAGGAAAGAATAAACCATGGTCTGCCTTCCCTCTCACCATCAGAGCATATGTAGTGGAAAACTTCAAACAAGCAGAAGCAGAGACTGAAGCATTAAAGGGCATCCATTTCACAAGTCTCAATTATCAGACGTATGATCCCGAGAGAGTCGTGGTTGCCCACTACAAGAAAGAAAAATTCAATTGGTCATATTCGCACAGCAGATAAGATCATGAAGATAGGGTGAAGAATTGGTATAACGCCACGAGGGAACTTAGTTCGATTAAGCAGCAAGCTAGAGATGAGGAGCTCCTCGAGGCTTCCGAGGAAAATGTTAATCTGAAAGAAAGAGCCTCCACCATCAAGAAAAAACAGCAGGAGACACAGAGTGGCACCACGGGATCCAACAAGACAAAGGGGAAAGAGGTTGAAGATATTTTGAGTGACCCCGAAGAGGAAGACATCAATGAAACGTTGGAACAGAGAAATGCCACCCTGGCGAGAAAAAAGTTGGAGCTTAAGAGAAGAAGAGAGAAAGAGATCAAATAGTCTCAAAATTCCAATCACCAAGGCTAGCTCGAGAAGAGGAGGCGACAAGAAGAGCAGGAAAAGGAGAAACATATACAAGATCAGTTGCAGGAGGAAAGAAGGGCACAAGAAGAAGCAGAGAAGAGAAAACAAGAGGAGGAGCACAAGGCTAGGGAATAAGAGGAGAAAAGGAGATTAGAACAAGAGCTAGAAAATATGGAAGACAAGCTAAAGAGGCAACAAGAGCTCGTAGATAAAGAAAGTGTAGGTTTTAACCTTGTACAGAAATTACCTGCATACGAATTCTAAAACAAACAAAATAAACAATGCGAGAGCATAACACATAAAACACATATGCACAGAGATTTTCCCCTGGATCCCAAAACCGAGACTACCAGCTT